>JASIRB010003485.1:0-12042 GCA_030323885.1 Branchipolynoe longqiensis | reverse complement strand
TTTAGATAAAAGATTCACCCCGTACTTGCAGCAGAGGTGAAAAGCAACCCATTAGAAAAAGTGGCAAAAAGATGAGTTACGCTAAGATTCCTTATACGCGGTATGCGGCATGTGAATGCGAATGCGAATGCGAATGCGAATAAAAACCGAAAAGCATGTAAATGAATAGTGGTGCTTCCATACGTCCGAATGTGCGAATGCGGCAAATGGATCGACCCATGGACTGATCGGTGCGACATGCGAATGCAAATACTACTGCATTTGCCATAGAAAACAATACTGTTCCTTCACAAATTTGGAGGAAAAACCCCCAAAAATGTTGGGGGTTGGCATATATCTACGCCGCATATATGACATTCGCGTGCTGCATGCCGCATGCCACATACCTCGTATAAGGAATCTTAGCTTAAGGCTGGGTAAATGAAATGAGCAGATAAATTCTTAATTTATTTTAAGTTTTAATATTTACCTGCTACGTTTGAGTTGACAAACATAAAAACACATGTAGTTTAATGAACTTTAAAAGGGAAATCCACAGAATTCTATCATCGTCGTGTGGTCTTTTTGCAGTCGGTCCGATTTAACCAACTCTGTGCCGATATAAGTAGCCATTTGATACTAAAACCATGAATTCCATTTCCTTTTCCGTACTAAAACAATTTTTGCGCGTATTTCAACAAAGTTTTCATTCACCCCTACTATTGCAAGTACGGGGTGAATCTTTTATCTAGCATACATTTTGATTGACTCATTAATTAGAAATTTCCTGGGGGAATTTTTGTGGAAACAGAAAATTGGTTGGCATATATATCTCTCATAATAAAAGGACACTAACTTCAACGACTCCTGCGTAGTTATTTCTAAGCCTAAAATCGGTTTGTGTATGCATCGCCTTAGTTCAGATTATCAAAAAGATTTTTTTTTTTTTTTCAAATTGCAATTAATTTGAAACTCAGGCTGAGAGCGATCAATGTTATTTGATTGGATGTCTTTTTTGTTGTTGTTGTAATTTATTTTCTTCTTTTTGCTAAGTGAGTGCATGCTTGAGATAGTTTCAGGGTAAATGTTGCATGGCTCGCCAACTTCCTGAAACTCCCGATCAGGCTTCATGTCAAAATAAAGTGCAATTTAATTAGCAGATAGATTTGATGGATTTCACTGTGTTTTACGCAGTAATTAACTCACTCTAGTTATTACAACGAGCTGATTTCTCAGGAACTTTGCAATGATTTAATCAATCCTATTTTGAATATAAACACATGTATATTTCACAGATATATGCCATATTAATGGTTATATATATATGCATGCTATATTTTAATGAGTTTTTACATGTTTAAAAAAAAAAGCTTTTAGGGGTTACATTCAGTGATTTTTTAAGGGAAAATGCCAAATCATGGCCACTTGGTCTTTCTCATTCCACCACTGTCCGCCCTATGCTAGTAATACCAAGCATCAAGCTAACAGACGGGATGGCCAAATGAGTTAGAGCGTCCGTCTCCCATGTGGTAGATCGTGGGGTCGTGGGTTCGAATCCTGGTCGATTCAAAGCGATGACTTAAAACTTGATACTTGTCGCTTCCTAGCCAGGTGCTCGGCATTATTAGGATAGGTCAAGGAGCAGTGGAATGAGGAAGACCAATCGCCTGCGACTGAAATTTCCCCTGCTTAAACAACTAATGTACCCCAAAAAAAAAAAGCTTAGGTAGTTAAAAGAATAGCTTATTAAGTCATTGGTTTGACACGACCAGGGATCAACTCCATTATTAGGATAGGGCAATGAGGTCTCAGTGTCAGGACAATGTGACTGAATGGGATATTAGATCATGGTACTGGTAGCCTGGGCCCGTATGCAGGACTCAGTGTTAGCAGCGTTTGGTGTTACAGCCTGATACCGTTTAGCTATCACCGACGTTGGGAACTGTGTCAAGTGGTATGCAGGAGCGCATAACACTTTCATTTTAGCTAAACGTGAATTTATTTATAGATTTGGGAAATCTATTAAATGGTATCATATTTAACAGAATTACATACGCAAAAAGTGAAATTTCATGAAATTAACCCTAAATTCGAAGCAATATTAATGGTGCCACCGCAATGGCGGTGATATTAATATTTTCGAACCGACGAATGCAAGCAACCGCCGCCACCGCCGCCAGTATGGAAAGTGACGTCGATGCGGCGGCGGCGATTTGTTTACTTTACATTCGTCGATTCGAAAATATAAATATTAATATCGCCGCCGTTGCGGCGGCAGCGTTAATCTCGCTTCGATTTTACGGTTAATATAATAAAATTTCACTATTTGACTATGTAACTTTGTTAAATATGACACGTTTGAATAGATTTGATACCTTACACCGCTGTAAACTAGCTAAATTTCTGGTTTACCTTAACCTAGTTTAAGCTTCTGGTGTTAGGCCTATCACTGATTCGTGCATACCATTTTTCGCCGCTAAACGGGAATTCCCACCAAACACCGGTTTTCCTCACTAACACTGACTCCTGCATACGGGCCCAGGTCTCCCAATGGGGGGAGCACTAACAAGTAAAAGGTCTCCATCATGAGTGCATATTGACACAAGTCGGTACCCGTCCTGATATGACCTTGAATGTTGCCAGGATGTAAAAGTCCAACAACCAACCAACTATATATAAAGTCGCCATGAGTGTGCACTGAAACAAGTCGGTACCCGTCCTGATATGACCTTAGATGTTGCTAGGACAAAGCTCCAACAGATGTTGCCAGGACGTAAAACTCCAACAACCAACCAACAGTGTCATAAGTCGGTACCCGTCCTGATATGACCTTAGATGTTGCCAGGATGTAAAACTCCAACAACCAACCAGCACTATCACAAGTCGCTACCCGTCCTGATATGGCCTTAATTGTTGCCAGGACGTAAAACTCCAACAACCAACCAACTATATATATAAAATCGGCATGAGTGCGCACTGTCACAAGTCAGTACCCGTCCTGATATGACCCTAGATGTTGCCAGGACGTAAAACTCCAACAACCAACCAACACTGTCACAAGTCGGTACCTGTCCTGATATGACCTTAGATGTTGCCAGGATGTAAAACTCCAACAACCAACCCGCACTGTCACAAGTCGGTACCCATCCTGATATGGCCTTAAATGTTGCCAGGACGTAAAACTCCAACAACCAACCAACTATATATATAAAGTCGGCATGAGTGCGCACTGTCACAAGTCAGTACCCGTCCTGATATGACCTTAGATGTTGCCAGGACGTAAAACTCCAACAACCAACCAACACTGTCACAAGTCGGTACCCGTCCTGATATATCCTTAGATGTTGCCAAGACGTAAAACTCCAACAACCAACCAGCACTGTCACAAGTCGGTACCCATCCTGATATGCCCTTAGATGTTGCCAGGACGTAAAGCTCGAACAACCAACCAACTATATATATATAAAGTCGCCATGAGTGCGCACTGTCACAAGTCGGTACCCGTCCTGGTATGACCTTAGATGTTGCCAGGACTGTCAACTAACTGAGCTCACGCACTCACCAGCAGGTTTTCCCGGTCGCCGTTGCAGCTGTCGTAGATGGCGAGGAACGGGTCGCCGCTGCTCTTCTCACACCACCACTGGGTGATGTGCACCGCCACCAGGCGGTCGCCGAAGTTGGTGGCGATGGAACACTCCGCCGGGCGGCGCGTCCAGGGGGACTCGCCGTGCCAGCTGTCGGAGTTGACGGCGTACAGGTCGCCCTCGTTCATGTCGTCGTTGCGTATGTTCCGCATGCAGTTCTCCTCGTCGTCCATGTACACTGTGTTTGGAGGGAGGGAATGAGAGCTTTTAATGTTGTTGTATGCGTACACTGTGTTTGGTGAGAGGGAATGAGAGCTTTTAATGTTGTTGTAGGTGTACACTGTGTCAGGTGTGAGAGGGAGGGAGAGCTTTTAATGTTGTCATATGTGTACACTGTGTCAGGTGTGAGAGGGAGGGAGAGCTTTTAATGTTGTCATATCGTTACACTGTGTCAGGTGTGAGAGGGAGGGAGAGCTTTTAATGTTGTCATATGTGTACACTCTGTCAGGTGTGAGAGGGAGGGAGAGCTGTTAATAATGTTGAATGTGTCGTGGGGGTGATGAAAATGGGAAATATTGCACCTAGAGCGGGACTCATACCCACATCTCTTTGCATTCCGGGCCAGTGGGCTAACCATTAACTACCTAGGCTCCCTGATATCACCACACTACCCATGCCTACCAGTCTATGTGGTTACTTGCCTAAGGGGTTAGTGCAGAACACTACACTCGTCCCGCTGGAATTGTAAGTCTTTTAATGCTTACAATTACATACATACAGCCAATGCACTAACACATACATACACAGGGTAGGTTCAACAACCATACAACATGTAGCTTGTACATGATCCTGGTCATGGCACCAATGTTGTGGGGGTGATGAAAATGGGAAATATTGCACCTAGAGCTGGACTCGAACCTACATCTCTTTGCATTCCGGGCCAGTATGCTAATCATTACACCACCTAGGCTCCCTGATATCACGACACTACCCACGCCCACCTGTCTATGTGGTTACTTGCCTGAGAGGTCAGTGCAGACCACTACATATGTGTACACTGTGTCAGGTGTGAGAGGGAGGGAGAGCTGTTAATGTTGTTGTATGTGTACAATGTGTCAGGTGAGTGAGACCTTTTATTAACATCATCGCCCATGTACACTGTGTTAGGTGAGAGGGAGTGAGTGATAGCTTTTAATGTTGACATCCATCTACACTGTGTCAGGCGAGAGGGAGTGAGAGCTTTTAACTTCTTCCATGTACACTGTGTTGGGTGAGATAGAGTGAAGGACAGCTTTTAAAATGCATGGCATCTCACATTCCCAGGTGGTTAGGCATCCACTGACAAGGCTCTACCTTGCTTAACTTTTGTGATTAGATGAGAAGCAGCGGTTGGCATCGTGTTTATTCTTTTTGAAGAAGCAATATGCAGTGCTGCCAAATCTGTTAGCACTAATTCAAGTTATGAACGCGACACTGTGAGCCAATCTGGACAATGCAGAATAAAACCAAACAAAGGAGGATGCAGGGCACCAGTCTGAAACACAATAATACAACCGTTATCAAATCTCCAGTTCGAATTTGCTATTCTCATCATATCTTCAAATTTGTATTTCATTTCCAGGCCAAGATTATGGAGGTGAAATAAGATTAATTTGTTCGCTTTGATTTAATTTGCATTAACATCTAGTGTCATATCAGGATGGGTACCAACTTGTAGCAGCACACACTCATGGTTACTTAATAGTGCTGCCCAACTGGGAGAATGGGCCTCTGGTGTTATGATCCAAGTTCCCACTCAGTTACATTATCCGAATATTGAGTAAACCAGTCGTTGCCCTATTCTAGTAATACTGAAAATTAAGGTAGGTAGTGGCAAGTATCAATTTTGTAAGTCGTTGGTTTGACTCGGCCAAAGTTTGTTTGCATGACCTCCCACATGTGAAGGCCAGCCAGTGCTCTCACCGATTTAACCTTCCCATCCAGTAAATGAGTCGTGCATTACTATGAAATCTAAAGTGACTCCTCAATGGCTAATCAAATCATCTTTTCATGTAAATGGCATTTACCCTCAGTAATACGTTAATTAATGTATATGTAGTTAGTCACATAAATTACAAGCCACCAACTTAATTGTGCATGTTATTGTAACATTATTAATTTGCGGGGTGGAGGCAGGGGAGCCCAAACGACATACCGACCCGACTCCGCCTACCATAAAATGCTCAAACTAACCAGCGGTCGCCCACCCCCGGTGGTGCCACCTAGCACCAACATCGGAACTATGCTGCCCGGTTACAGGAGGAGCCAGACCCTGACTTTCCCGCCAAAAACATCACTTGACCAGATTCAAAATCAAACTGCCTCCATGGCCACACAATTCCTCCAGGTGCCGACTGGACAACTTCACCACCTTTCATCACCCATCCATCCACACCGGTAACTAACAATAAGAAAGGGAAGGGTTGAGGGTTTAGATCTGGCCCATATAACATCAACGGGGATCGAAGTCCCCAGAGACTGATCTAAAAGACTTCCAGACTAGCACCCGACTTCACCTTGAACCTGAAGTGTACATGAATCTGACGAATAAACAACCACTATATACTACTTCCTGTTTCCGCCTTTTGTAAATTATTGTATTGATGACGATAGTTCCCTCTTTCCCTTTGTTGTCCATCCTTCTCACTCTCCTTACGACCATCTTCTCTATTTCACTTTTAAAGTAATGAGTTTTTCAGAGAAAATGTTCAGTGATGTAAGGATTTCAACACTAATGTTATTAAAGTTGCATAGTCCAACGGTTTTGAATTTCTGTCATTTTTTCAAGATAAATATATGAAATTGTTTGTTATAATCTACCTTACTTTATGGAAGATCTTCTGATCAGAAAGAATCTCCGGTGGACTGGACACCTCATGAGGATGGCATCAGATGGGCTACCAAAGCAGATCCTCTACTCTCAACTGTCTTCTGGTTACAGAAAGAGAGGGTGCCCTCGTCTCCGGTTCAAGGATACCATCAAGAGAAACCTGAAGCTGAGAGACATTAAGACCGACTCCTGGACATCACTCTCACAGCAGAGAGCTAAATGGAGAGCGGCAGTCAAGTAATGTAAGCAGTCTTTGTCACATCGCGACCGACAGCATGATGATGATGATGATGACTGTAGTTTAAAGTAACTTTTAAATTAAATGACTACTGTATATGTCCCAATAGATGCGAACTGTGCAAGTGCAGACACATGGATGCATGTCTATTCAAAGTTAAAGAATTTCATGGATTTGTTTTTGTCATGCCTCTGAAATAAAGTGGGATTGCCTTATTTTATGGGCATTCAGTCTGAACATGATTGTAAATTTTTATTTGTTTTTGTCGTGCCTCTGAAATAAAGTGGGATTGTCTTGTTTTATGTGCAGTCAGTCTGAATATTATCGTAAATTTGTGTGTGCTTTCCATCTTGAAATGGGGTGTGTGCTTCTATTGGGTAGCGTGCTTCTATTGGGACTTTGATCTCCATTGATGTTATATGGGCTGGACCTGAACCCTCAACCCTTCCCATTCTCGTTGTTAGTTAGAGGTGTAGGTGGGTGGGTGATGAAAGGTGGTGAAGTTGTCCGTTCGGCGCCTGGAAGAGTTGTGTGGCCATGGAGGCAGTTAGAATTTTAATCTGGTCATGTGATGTTTTTGGCAGGAAAGTCAGGGTCTGGCTCCTGCCATACCTCTGGTATTTGAACTGCAAACATGCCAAATAAATTTTGGCAAACACGTCAAAACTCTTACACCATAGGCTTATGCAGTGACAAGTTTTATTAAATTGCCTCAGTATGCCCTTCTATGTGGCAACCAATGCTCAATAAGTGCCTAGGTATCTAAGTTAGATATGTGGAATCAAATCTAGGTAAGTGTTTTGGTCTTGACAATTTAATGCTTTATCAGACTATGTAGCTTTAAGTGAAAGCTATTAAATAATAGTCCTTGAATGCTGAAATATCCCCCTTGAATCATTGGTTGGATCAGGTAAGCCTTGTTTTTCTCAACGACAATGAAGCAATGTTGAATGGAATAACATTAATGGGGAGTTGGTTTACTGCACCACTGGACCATTCTTACAAGTTAGAAAAGGGTAAAAATGAAGAGCTCTTTTCCAAAATGCAATAAGCGCCAATACAAAAAATGAGTTTGCAATGCCAATGCCAAGTTCGTGGATTGTGTTTAAGAAAAGAGCTCTTCACAGATGAGTGAGTGATGAGGGAAAGGACGAATATTCGGGTTATGATACTCGTATAATTCTTATATAGCATATATATTTATACGAAGATCTCTTCATATATATGAAGACCTCTTTTCCTAAACATAATCTACAAACTAGCAAAAACCCTTCCAAATAATAGCCTAATGCAATGTCCTATGAAGGTTTGCATGTTGAGCTTATGTCAGAGCTGAAGAAAATGAATTTCACTTTTTGAATTAGATCTTATACAAATTGAGCAATACATTGATATCACTCGCGTAACATGAAAATCAAAGACATATCCAGAACCTCATTTTAACATATACAACATAGTAAAACAAGATTTTATTGATTACAGTTAAGCAGACTAGGTTATGACTTACAAGAATAAAGTTGAAAAATAAGTTGAAAAAGGTTTGGCTACATGCATAGTGTAAATGTCTAAATTTTCACTTTGTCGCATTATCACAAAATCATAGAAGTAAACTTTTAATTTCGTTTTTGGGATAGCTTCAATAAATGTACCATTGCTAACATACTTTATACACCGAGGATACAATAATTATTTGACTTGCAATCAATAAAAGAAAGAACAAATTATCAGCATCGTAATGTTGAAACGAAATATGTGGTGCCCAATTTGATAGAATAACCATATATGAAGACATCTTTTCCAAAACATGATCTACAAACTTGGCATTGGCATTGCAAACTAATTTTTTGGATTGGCACTTATTGCGTTTTGGAAAATAACTCTTCAAATGTACATCCATGTGCCTATGTCAGAGAAGGAGGGGGGGGGGGGGAGAGGAATCTGTGTCTGTGGAGGGGGATACGGGTGGTAGAGGCAGGAAATCCCCCATAAGCATGCCACCTACTCTACACGTGACAAGCAGGCTTGATTGTGTCACGTGCTACTTGGTCACGTGTCACGTGACGAGACGGTAATTGGCGAAACAAAGACGGATGGGGCGAAACAATGTTAGTGGTAGCTGAATCAAATCACCCGGATGACACTGCAAATAGCAGTGTATAGAATGTGGAATTGGGGTCAGGCGAGGTGAGGGGAATAAGTGTTAGTACATTCATATATATATATATATATATATATATATATATATATATATATATATATAAATGTGATATATAATTAATTATATGAGTATAAAATGGGCCGAGTAGGCTTGTGCTATTTATTATATTATTATTCGCCATTCTATTTTATTGGGTACAATTCTGGACCAATCTGCCATTTACTGCGGGCCTGTGCGGGTCCAGGATAGTTTGGGGCCAGCCTACGCCTGAGCATATGCCAGTCGGTCGGCGCGGGCATCACATGAGCTCAATTTCAAAACTATATATATATATATATATATATGGGCCACTCTCTGAAACCTTTGATAGCCAATGATAAAAATCAATGTTCTCTACAGGCGTCGATAAATAAAACAACGCTTACTTTTTCTCCGAAACTGGGCACTAATGTGTGACATGGGAATAAATGGTGAAAACGTTCCAAATAATAGCTGAATTCATGTTTATATCAATGTTTACATGTTGTGTATATGTCAGAGTTGACAAAAAAAGCTATTTCACTTTTTTAATTTGATCTTATACAAATTAAGCTATACATTAAGATCACTTGTGTGATATTGAAATTAAGCACACATCCAGGGCATCATTTAAACATACTCAACAAATTGCAAATAAGATTTGATTGATTTCAGTCAAACAACCAAAATAATGTGTGACAAGATAAAAGTAGTTGAAATTGTTTCTGGGTAAATGCATGGTTTTGGTGTGTCAATTTTCACATTTTCACTTTAGCACAAAATCATACAAGCATTCTTTTTATACATTTTGCGGGATAGCGTAAAGACATGTACCATTGCTAACATACTTAGCACACTGAGGCAAAGATTATTATTTGACTTGCTACCAAAAAAGAAAACACTAAATGATCACCATATATATATATATATAAAATAGGCTACGACTCCGGAGGATAAAATAAAGAGACGAGACGAGGAGTGGTGGAAGCCTACCTATATTTTCCGAGGCCCATATGGTCGAGCAATAAACAGCCCTACCTAGAAAAAAAAAGGAAAATATTCGGAGCTCATGTGACTGTGATCCGCGCTGGCTGGGCTATGGCTACATGGAAGTGGCACCAGCCAGGCGGAGCGGGTTCCGGCCCGCAGCAAATATCAACAAATAAATAAGACATACATAATAAATAGCCAGGAATTAATTAAAGTACGATAAAAAAGGATAAGATATAAACTCCGTCCCTTTATATTCATATAATAGATTCAAAGAGAGCCAAACCAACTCACAATGTTTTTGTTTTCTTCTCCCTCTGTTTAGACAGACTCCATATGCTATCAATCTCACTACGGATGATGGCATATCTTTAAAGCGCCTGTCACACCTTACCGGACTGAGTACCGGACACCACCGGACCAAGAATTGTCTAGTCCGGTGCTCTCCGGTACACAAAATGTATCGAAATGTATCGAAATGGAACGTAATTGGGTCAATTGCTGCCGGAAAACTGGACAAGTACCATACATGTACCGTACATGTACCGGACGAGTACCGGACGAGTACTGGATGAGAACCGGATGAGAACCGGACAGACCGACCATCAACCGGACACGTACCGGACTATATTTTTTTGTTTCTTGGTATTGTCGTGGGAGTGATGAAAATGGGAAATATTGTGCATAGAACGGGACTCGAACCCACATCTCTTTGCATTCCAGGCCAGTGTACTAACCATTACACCACCTAGGCTCCCTGATATCAACACACTACCCACACCTACCTGTCTATGTGGTTAGGTCAGTGCCGACTACTACAGTATATATATGTTTTATTGACGTTCTCGCCACCGGACAATTCCGGAAGCAAACTGGACACCAACAGATGGGTACTGGACACCAATGGATGGGTACCGGACACGTACGGATGGGTACCGGACATGAACCAGACAAAACCAGATAAACCGAACACCAACCGGACACGTCAGTCCAGTGGTGTCCGGTAGAAGTTTTGTGCATGTTCAAAACTTGTACTGGACACTGCCGGACACCACCGGACACAGTCGGATGGGTACCAGACATGTACCGGACATCGCCGTACACAACCGGACAGTGTCCGGTTCTCGTCCGGTTCCCCAGTCCGGTAAGGTGTGACTGGGCCTTTATGCCCAGCAGACGACATTTAGAGGAATGAAAACTGATTTTTTTTTTAAGAATTCAAAGAAAGCAAAACCATCTCAAAATGTTTTTTGTGTGTTTTTTGTCACCCTCCACCACTCCATCCCAGACAATGTCACATCCCTAGCAACCACGTCGTGAGTAAACGCATTGAACAAGGCAGACGCTTCAACGTTTGTCGTCTGCTGGCTACCAAATGTCGTCTGCCGCGCGCTGAATCCACAGACCCACTCACTCAGACACACACACACACAAACACCCCCATGCATTCATTCACTGTAAACGTTCCAGTTCACATACTGCACTATCAATCTCACTACGAACGATGATGGCCTATCTTTAATAGGGAGCAGACGATATTTATAGGAATGAAAACTCAATTTTAAAAAGAATTAAAAGAAATCCATAAGAACTCACAAAGTTTTTTCGGGTGTTTTTAAAAATCTATTTCCCCCCGAATAGACTCCACTCCATACGCTATCAATATAACTGGGGACGATGGCATATTCTTTATATACAGCAGACGACATTTAGAAGAATGAAAACTGAATTTTAAAAGAAGAATTCAAAGAAAGTCAAACCAAATCACGATGGTTTTTTCTCTCTCCCTCTGTATAGACTGCATAGTGCCCGCCCTGACAGTTTCCTCCCCGCGTCTCCCCCCCCCCCCCCCCCCCCCACACACCGTTTTAACGCGCCGCCTCTTTATAGCGGGAGACTATTTACCGCCCATGTCCTTCCACACATAGTGCCCGCGTCCCCCTGCATATCGAGTAGCACCCCCCCCCTCCCTCCGATACCCTCCTCCCCCTCACACCTCATTCCACACACGGCCCATGTCCCAGTCACCGACTACCACTCCATCCCCGAATAATATCACATCCCACCGTCCCCTCACACATACCTCACCCAATCATCCACGCAATCCACCAATCCACACACACCACCACCCAACCTTCCAACCTGACGCCTTCACCACCTCCTCACCCAACCTCACCACCTCTCAACCCACACCAGCTCCCCATCT
>JASIRB010003525.1:0-12044 GCA_030323885.1 Branchipolynoe longqiensis | reverse complement strand
GTCACGAGCAATGAAAACTTATTCTATTCGTACATTCATGACCTAACAGTTTTGAAGAGTTCATGGCCCTTTCTAGAAGTGTGTACATTGCTAATTGTGGCTATCCAACGTTAATTAACTAAATACAAATTTCATAAACATTGCCTAATAATCAAGTCAGAGGTTTCCCACACATATCTTATTCATCACGATTAAAAAATCGTACACATACCGTAATTATATAAACTAAAGTTTCCTACTCAGGGATTATATACAAATATACAAATTTCCTACATGTAGCCGAATTATTAACACTTAAATTACATACACATAGCCTAATTACCATGACTCACATTTTCTATACAGACCCTATTTATCAAGACTTAAACCTATTTATCAAGACTTAAAATGTCTTATACATAACTTATTTTTGTCATACTCAAAATTACTACACATAGCCTAGATATTGAAAATCTACATTCATACATAGAGCCAGGTTGTCAAAACGAACATTTCTTGCATACAGCATAATTATCAAGATCTAAAATTGCCTACACAGAACCTAATTATCAAGACTCAAATTTCCTACAAGCTATTCACTGCGCCGGCAGGCAGTAGTTTATACTCTAATCGATATGTATTTTTTGTTCTACTTGAGCCTAGGCATTAGTAATACACATATACACAAACACATCTGCCCAGTCACAAAGAAGTTTCTTCTGCTTTATGTTATATGGTAGTTGGCATAGGCCTATATTGGAATTAAAGGTGCATGATCTGATGGTTTTTAGTTTCTGCCATTTTTTAAAGATAAATATATTAGGTTGACCATTATATATCTACTTTACTTTACTTTGAAGTCACTTTTATTTTAAAGGGTTACCTTTGGAGAGGTTTGAAGCGAACACATCCTAAATTAATTTTGGCGTGCACACCGAAATTCTGGACATACCCATTTTCGATCATCGGAACTAGCCTAAAACTAAAAGGGAGCACCAAACGGCAATACATGCTTACTGAATGCACCAGTATCTAAGTTGGATATGTAGGATCAAATCTAGGTAAAGCGCTTTGGCTTAGGTTTAGGTATAGAAAATATTATGCTTTCATCGGATTATGCAGCTTTAATGACACTGCAAGGAAGACTATTGGCAGCTAAGTCTCAGAACTACAGAGAGGCACGATGGCCACAGTAACGTCACAGGACCTCTATGCCTTTCACCCTGTGGTTGAGACGCCGCGTCCCCGTGCCAAAATGTGCAGCCCCCCCCCCGAGATCCACAGTGCCGGAGGAACCGGCGTGCCTACAAGCACGCGACACCCACACACCGGGACCTAGGCCGGCCCGTCACCGTCACGCGGGGGAAGTCGCGGCCGAGGTAAGTTTTCAGCAGGCGTCACAGAGATCTATATATTCGCATATGTGATCCCATGAGTGGGCAATGTTACGTCGGAAACACCCCTTCTCACCCGGGCGCCGGGATTAAATTTGCATAGTTCGGTGGTTTTGAGTTTCTACCTTTAAAAAAAAAAAAAGATCAATATTTTAGGTTGATTGTTGTAATCTACTTTACTTTAGTTTCAGATATATTTTCATTTTACATAGCTATCAGGGGCGTAGCTATATTGTCGCACTGTGTAAGCACTTGTGAACAATTTCACGCAGCGTTCTCTCAGCGTTTTTATTAGGACTAGATCTATTATAATATGCACTTTTTGTATGTTATGCTTACAATGTTATGCTCACAACTATGGGTTCGTCTACATAATATGAATTTCAAAAAATGAGAAATTATGATTTATGTTAAAGCTGCAATATCCGATGAAATTTTCGAAACCAAAGAATTTGATTCTACCTATCCACGTTGTGTATTTATGCACTTATTAAGCATTTGGAGCTTCATATGGTAGAATAAGTCAATTTAATAGAACCTCATATTGATGAAGCCTATGGTGTCAGAATTTGTACATGCATGCCAACATTAATTTGACATGCTTTCACTTCAAATATCCTCAATGATAGCTATGTGTAATAAAGTTACTTCAAACTAAAGTAAGGTAGAATATCACAATCATCGAAGAAACTAGCAGAAACTGAAAACCATCGGACTATGTAACTTTAACAATGTTAGAAATAACAAATAAGATTCCTCTTCTAATTCACTCCATGGCTGCTATTGACCAATCCCACATCTGCAGGATGCCACCGTTAAGTGTAAATAGACCAGTTTGTAATGCAATCGAGGTGAGTGCTGAGACCAGTGAGAGATCTGCAATTGCACTAAATGTCAAGTGAACCATTGAATTTGAGGTTTCACAGCTGTAATTACTGGACGACTTTTCCCACACACTACTGAGAGATCTGCAATTTCTCAATTTTTTTGCCATCCGTGTCAGGAATCGTTCTTACACGGAAATACATGAACACATAGCACTTGGCGTAACACTTTCACTACTTTATCCACCTTTTGCATTGAGGCGCACAACATTAAACCGTGACATTGCTAGGGGTTTTCTTGGATCAGTTGGACAATTAAGCTGGGTTTTAAATTAAGATGGCGCAAGTGTGGGATCAGTCAATTGTCATCTCTTGCAGACGATGCCTACAATAGTGGCAACACAGCCACCTCAGTTAAAACACTAACCATTACTGTAAAGCATTCTCACTCGCCACTGAAAAAAACACTAACAAAAACCCCACAACCGATATCATTTTATTGTTTCTGCAGCACTTATCTGATACTGGCGTCGCTGCACCACCTGGCGGATATAAATAGACTGCACAAATGGAACAGCGCACGTCATTTCCGGTTTACATGGACGCGGCTTGCCTCATGCGCCGCCATCTTGCTGCTAATATGTGAACACAAAGATGACGGTACATGTGGTTGGTTGTCGTCTGCAGCAACATCAACAACGGCTTCCTAGCCTGGCATTCAGCATTATTAGGATAGGACAAGGACTGGTTGGCTTGGTGTCAGGATAATGTGACTGAGTGGGATATCAGGTCATGGTGCTGGCGGCCTGGTTTCTCAGTGGGGCAGCACTATAAATTTGCCATGAGTGCACACTGTCACAAGTCGGTACCCATCCTGATATGACCTTAGATGTTGCTAGGACCTAAAACAAACAAACAACGGCGACCCTACCCCACGTTACCATGGAAACAAGCACGGCTGACTATGACGGCTACAAGGCGACGAACATTCGTGGAGAGGATACCTAATTAACTATTCAATTTAATTCAATTAAATATCATGGCGAATATAATTATAATCAAACTCCATGGCTATGGGGGGGGGGGGGGACGTTACATTATTGAACGAACCTATCTATATTATATCCTTTCCCCAATCTGCAAGTAATGCTTGCATCATTTTAGTTGTTTTTGTGTGTGTGTGGAATCGTTTACATAACAATCATGATATCCACTGACAGATCTATAATAGATAATTATAACACGTGAAACAACAGGCAGTATGGTATTTGCATGTACTAATTCGAGGGCAAGTATACTTTATTTGGTGTTTGTGTAATAAAATTAAGACTTGATTTGTTAATAATAGATTACAAAATTTATCTAAATAAAAAGCAGAAAGAATTGATCATTTAAAAAGTATTTCCTTAGAATATGGCCTATAAATGTAAATTGATATTGCATGTGCTACAACGATTACAACACTGGTAATACCAACACTTCTATTGCTTTTTAAGTGGTTATCATTGAAGCATCTTGCTACAGAAGAGGCTGCCTCGCATGACTCTACCTTGAACCAGCTAGATCCTTAACAAGGGTGTAGACATGTATCACCTTTGGTAGCGATCTATTTGATATATAGGTGACACGCTACTCAGCTGAACAAACACCAGAGATATAGAGGTCTAAGGTATGTATCAATATGAAGGGCGGAAAACAAATCAATCTTTTCATTATAGATTAGGACACACACACACATATATATATATATCGTATATTATACATATAGGCCTACATTTTATTTGGTGGCGGTAAACATTTTTATTCATCTGAATACAATCTTTTTTCAGCGCCAAGACACTGTTCTTCCGACCATGCTTACCTTCGGTCACCTCCACTATTTCATCTTTTTAAAACTACTTTAAGATAATAAAATATTGTTATTACGTTCAGATTATTAAGTGTTTGTGGAATATCTGTCAAGGACTATGCATTCAGTACATGCATTTAATGTAGATGGTAAAACTCAAAAAAATTAATATATATATTATATATATTATATATATATACATAGATGCAAGCACATCAAGGAAGACCGTTAGTAATACCGGTATCTATAGATGTCTATGCATATGTGTCTGCCTTATATAGGCATATAGTGTGTGTCTGTGTGTGTGGGTGGGGGGGGGGGGGTAATGCTTTCAAACATGCTTCCAGTGTAGGCATAACATATTCTTAACTAAGATAATTTTCTAGATTTGATTCCATATATCTAACTTAGATACTCGTGTGGATATTAAGCATCTGTTCCTGCATAGAAGCGGTTACTAACTCAATTTAATATAATCTATTTCTACAGAAGTCTATGTGGTTGGCACAAATTAGAGCCTTTTTTCAAAGCTTGATCAACTCACTCATTTCCTAGTAGGCTGGCATGGGAAGGTCCCCAGCATAAGTAAATATCATACCTGACTACAGGTAGTGAATTTATTTTGTGAATCACCTTTTCCAACAAAAGAATGGTCTGTTTTGCGGCTAGCACACTACATCACGGAGACACGAAAATGTCTGCAAACAACGAAATTTCGTTGTTCGGAAAACTCGATACACTCAAATGGAAAAAAGAATGCCTTGTACCGATGAGCTTCATAGAGTGGAGAGGACACTGCTACATTACAGACGTGGGCTAAGAGAATAGTGACTGAATGAATATTAACTATTCAGGTTATGATAGAAGTGTTTGGGGGTAAAGACCCCAGGATAAATTAGATCAAAATAGGTCCACCACTAATCTCAAAACCCATAGACCTATTTGAAAGTATTTCAATGTTTACTCACATCGTGTATGCGCGCGCAACTTGGCTACAGAACGAAGACACACTGCCATTGAGTTGACTGGTATGCGCAGTGCAAAACGTCAGTTTTAGTCAAAATTAATAGAAATCCAGAACCATAACCTTATAAATTTAATATAATCTTTTTGTTAAGCATGTTTTCTATACGTGTTCCAAGCAGTTTGTGTCTAGGTCGTGTGGTTTTAGAGATATTAAATTTTTCTGTAAGAACATTGCTCACGGCCATTGACAATGCATTGAGTTTGCCGGTATGCGCAGTGCAAAACATCAGTTTTAGTCAAAATTAATAGAAATTCAGAACCCTAACCTTATCAATTTAATATAATCTTTTTGTTAAACATGTTTTCTATATGGGTTCCAAGCGGTTTGTGTCTAGGTTGTGTGGTTTTAGAGATATTTAATTTCTTCTCTATGAAGATTGTTCATAGCCATTGAGTTTGCAGTATGACACTGTGTCGTCCTGCAGCCAAAATGCGCGCGCACTGACCTAGATACGTATGGTGACGTCACATGAAATAGGTATCGAAATAAGACTATTATGAAGCTTGTGGGTCAAGTTGAAGGTGCTGCCACCTGGGGAGTCAATGTTCACATAGTTCAAAGCGCTAACGTCCATCGTGTAGAACGAGTGCTGGCGCCACCTGTCGGATTGTTTAAGAAACGAGATTTTGTTGGGGGTATATGTTTAATCTGCTGGTCTTTTGTCAGTGCCGAAGCACTGGTCTTCCAGCCATTTTTCAATTCAGGGTTATTTACACAAAAGGTATATAGAATAAGGTGTACAATACCTGTTGAATACACAATTTGCACCATGTAACGCAATGAAATTCTGAAACCCAAAAGTTCCATAACAATATGGTACAGTAGTATCATATAACCAGATCAATATTAGTCAGATCAATGTCAGTATTTACATAGTATTTAGAATGTAAGCAGAGGTTATCTTCTGTATTCAGTTGGTAAACTTGTAGTAAGTTTTAATGTTCAGTTGCAATTAGGCAAGCAGTATATAAATGTTGGTTTGTTAGGAAAGTTCTAGTGTAACTCTAATGTAGTTAGTTATGTGAGTTTATGAATTATGTTGGGGTGGGTTGTTAATAATACACTGGACCAGCTGTGACCAGTGAAGCAGTGGGACCAATCCCAGTGCATTTAGGTCTTAAATTTGACATTTTTACCTGGACTGTCTCTGTCATTGTATATGGTTGACTGGAGATAACAGAGGAACAGCAACAAATTAAAAAAGTGGGGGGTGGGGGGGGGGGGGAGAAACCGAGGCTGAGGGTTTGGTGGTCTGCCACTTACGGTATGGTGACGCCATGGAACATACTTTACTGCAACTGCATAAGGGCCTGCCCAATCCGATGTACTCTTAGTGAGTTTTTAAATTCTAGGTAAGAGGACGCTGCCCTGGTTCTGGTTGGTAGGTTGTTCCACATCATGCTGCCTTTGTAAATTGGTGCTTTAATTAGTTTGTTTGTGGAAGGCTTGGGGACTTTGAGTAGAGTGGAATCAGCCCGTCTAGTATTCCTTTTTGTGTTTTCTATATATTGGGTATCTCTGGCTCTTCTGTACATAAGTGATAGGAGATGTGAATCTCTTCTAACCATTAGGTAATCTAGGTTTGCTTTGTCATGCATTTCCTGTACACTTAGTGTTTTGCCCCAATAAATTGTTCTTAACGCCCGGTTTTGGATCCTTTGTAGCTTAGTCAGTTGCTGCTTTGTGAGCAATCCATAAATTATATCATTATAGTCTATTATTGGTAGAACTGTTGATTTATATAGCAGTAGGGCAGTGTTTTCGCTTATGAAGCTCCGCATCTTCCTGATTGTAGTCATTTTTAGTGCCAATGATTGAGTTAGTCTAGCCAGCTGTTGATTCCCATTTAAGGTAGAATCAATCACTGTTCCTTAGTACTTGTATGCACTTACCTCCTTAATTTGGTTTCCACCAATATGCAGTGTTATGGGTTGTGCCCTTGCCTTCCTTGCTTTGGTGCCATAAATGACAAACTCAGTTTTATTGGTGTTAAGGGATAGTTTGTTTTCACTACACCACAGGTTAACCCTGGTCAGCACTGTCCGAACCTGATCAGTTGCTATTTGGAAATCTTTATTGTGTACTGTGAGTGCTGCATCATCTGCAAATAATGTGAATGTTGCATCCTCTGATACTTGGGGTAAATCATTTATAAAGATTAAAAACAGAAGGGGGCCAAGGGTTGAACTCTGTGGAACTCCAGTTTTAATAGTCCTGATGGTTGACTCAGTGTCATTAAGTTTTGTGCATTGTTTCCTATTAGTTAAGTAGTTGGCCATGAATGTACAGGTTTTCTTCCCCAGTCCTGCTTTCTGGATTTTCTGTAATAGTATTCTATGGTCAATTGTATCGAAAGCTTTTTTCAAGTCGAGGTATACTGCAATTGTAAGTTCACCTTTTTCCATGTTGGTCAATAACTCATCCATCAGAGAGGCCAATGCCCTAGTTGTTGATCTGTCTTTTCTAAATCCATTTTGTTGGGTGGTTAGGTAATTGGAAGACTCTAAAAATGTTTTTATCTCATCATGTATTATTTGTTCTATGATTTTGCCAGGAGGAGGGAGAATAGATATTGGGCACAGCTCACTACAGTATCTTGGGTTATTGGTCTTTGGGATGGGTGAAACTGTAGCTAGTTTCCAGCTTTCCAGAAAAATACCAGTGTTGACCACTAGATTATACAGGTGATTGAATTCATTTATAAGTGCAGTAATTGAAACCTTCATTAGGGCTGAGCCGATATGTTTAATGCCAGATGACTTATATGCTGATGCAGCATTGATTTTTCTGAGGATTTGCTCCTGCGTTATCTCAGTCAAATCAGACGTCTGATCATTGGTGGTGAGCGTGTAGGTGTCCTGACTATCTACAGCCTGGTCAAACTTTCTGGCAAGATTCTCACCTACATCAATAAAGTAGTTGTTAATCTCTTCTGCCAGGAGGCTACCTAGTATTCTCTCCCCGTTGTCCTCATTACTGAGGTTGCTGATAATGGATTTTTCTTACGGGTTAATTTGTTGCAGTTCATGCCAGAGTCTCTTAGGATTTTGCTTATATTTATTTATCTGGTCCAAACAGTGCCTAGACTTGGTTTTTCGCACCTCGTTTCTGGCCTTCCTGACCATACATTCAGCTATAAATTGATCCCCAGGGTCTCTTGTTATATCTGATTTCCGAATGAAATAATCTCTGTCCTGTTGTAATTCTAGCAGTTCATTGTTCAAATAACCAGCTGTTTTGTTTCTTATGTCAAGTCTAACCAGGGGACAGTGTTTGTTTGCAGCACTGACAATCATTTCTTGTATCATGTCCCAGCATTTGTTTGTATCTTCCTCTGATAGTAGTTCTGCTGTATTGTTTTCCCTCAAAGTGGCTGCTATAGATCATTGAAGTTACAAAGGGGGACCTCCGACTTTTTAGTTCAAATTCCTGCCGTTCGCGTCACCACTGAATGAGTGGGCCTATTTGGCACACTGTCACACTGCAAACTCAATGGCAATGAGCAATCTTCGTACAGAAAAAGTGAAATATCTCTAGAATCACACCACCAAGAGACAAACCGCTTGGTATACATATAGAAAACATATTCAACGAATAGATTATATTAAATTTATAAGGTTAGGGTTCTGTATTTCTATTAATTTGGAATAAAATAGACATTTTGCACTGTGCGTCCCGCAAACTCAGTACATTGTCAATGGCCATGAGCAATCTTCATACAGAAGAAGTGAAATATCTCTAAAACCACACCACCTAGAGACAAACCGATTGGTACACATATAGAAAACATATTCAACGAATAGATTATATTAAATTTATAAGGTTAGGGTTCTGCATTTCTATTAATTTCGAATAAAATAAATGTTTTGCACTGCGCGTACCGGCAAACTCAAGGCATTGTCAATGGCCGTTGAGGCCCACTAATACCGACACGCCACCAAGTGTCGGAAAAACTAACTACGCCATATGTCCCCCATTCCTGTAGGTGCGGCACCAGTAGATGGTGGTTCTTTTGTCATTTCTGGGCTTTTTCTTTATTATATATATTGGTTTATGGTCGCTTGTATTGTAGTTCAATACACCCGATTTTGTACAGTACTTGATATTAGTGAAAGCAAGGTCTATTGTTTTTTGTGTGGTCCTTGTTACTCTAGTCAGTTGTTTAATTACTTGCTGGAGTTCATGTTCTGCCGCAAATTGTTTCATATAGCCTGCAGGTGGGTGCCTCTTAGTGCTGTAGTCAATGTTAAAATCACCAATTCAGAGCACTTCATACTTATTAATGTCTGGGATCTGATTCATTGACATGCTTATTTGCTCTATTGCTTCATTTATGTTTCCACTTGGAGGTCTGTAGATGTTACCTATTAATATTCTTTTCGTGTAGGCTCTAGTTATGACAGCCCATTGGAGTTCAATGTTTGGATTAGAGCAATTTTGTTCCACATACTTGTCTGCATCCACGTGCAGGTCAGTCCTGCAATAAATCCCTAAACCTCCACCATTCTTGACCTGACCACTTTGTAGTTTTGTCTTCCTATCAGCTCTAAGAAATGGGTAATTAGGGATTGATGTTAATTTTGTCTCCATAGATTTTTTTAGCCATGTCTCAGATATTGTGAATATATCAAACCCTGATCTTGGTAGGGCTAGTCTTAGTTGTTCTATCTTATGGGTTAAGCTGCGTACATTCAGGTGGCCAATCTTAAATCCAGGGAGGCCCTTTAAATCGCTTAGAGGAAGCTTGCCTTCTTGACATCACCTGTTTTGTTTATCCTCCAATTTCCCTCAGTACAGTTCTTAACCCCCATGTCCCAGGGCCCCAATGCCCCAACAAATATAAGTTTACATGAATTAATTAGGTTTCCAGTCAACCAGTGTTTTAAAGTAGGTCCAGTTTCCCTAGACCACAGCCAGCCAGGCTCACATAGGAGTGTGGAAAATACCAATGTAATAACTCCATTGTCCATCCTATTGTTGTATTATATTAGTATCAATTAGTGCTTTAAGGTTAACACTAATCAGACAATTCCAAGCTGGAGAATCCGTGTGAGTTTTGCATGTCTCTCTTCAATTATAGTGTAAACTGTTAATGTCATTGTTTGAGCATGTCTATAAGTTTAGTGCTAGAATACAGAATGGTGGGGTCCTGATATCCTCTTTGCCATTGATTCTAACAGGCATGCATTGGCTTGGTTAGTGGGTAGTGGGTCAGTAGAAAATGGATGGACCAGACTACATGTACCTCTGAAGTCTGGGGATAATAGCCAATCAATGAACAGTTTTCAGGAGCAGCACAATGTAGTCTAAGCAATCTCTGTCTTAGGTAGTGAGCACATAGTCTGCCAGCCAACCAGCTGACACACTAGTGGTATGCAGCATGACCACCACATGTTCCAAGAACAATACTTTGAATAATGTGCACATAATCTGACATCAAATCAACTGATCTACTATATTTTCTTGGATGCCGTTTGAGTAATAGGTCCATAGCATGACAGTAATAGGTACAGAGCATGGCAGCTCCATATTCTGAGATAGTGCATAACCACCAACCACTTGACACACCACTGGCATGTAGCACGGCAGTTTTAAATTCCAACATGTGTTTGACCAACACATACACAGTATGACAGTCAACCAGCTGACCTGGCAGCGTACACATCATGGCAGCTAAATATTCTAAGAAGTAAGATACAGTTTGAGTAACGAACAGAAAAACCAAAGGTTCTTCGGGTTATGTTCAGTGAGGTTCCTGCTGTACAACAGGTAGACAGCACCCAATATGTGGCACCCAGTCTGCTCAGTGCAATATTGGAAACACTGCGGGCTGACAATCAATCACAGCCAGATCACAGGTGTCAGTTCACCCTCACAGGCCCACTAAACTTTAAAAATCATTTGAATCATATCCAGTCTGGCATCCATATAATGTAACAGTTATATATTTTGGGATACTGTTTAAATAATGGGCACATAACATGACACCCACCCAAGTGATACACCCGTGGTATGTAGAATGAAAAATGCATGTTCCAGAATATGGCTTGAGCAACTGGCACATGGATATTCACCCACTGCAGCAGCATACAGCATGACAGTTATACATTCTAAGACACTGTTCAAGTAACAGGCACACAACAGCCAATCAGCTGGCAGTGCCATGACAGCCATATATTACCGAGAACTATTTTGACTAGTGCCCACCCAATACAACAATTAGTCAGAGCACCAGTGGTTACACAATACAACTATCAGTCAGCGCACTACTGGGATGTGGTACCCACACAATACAACAATCAGTCAGTGCACCAGTGAGATGCAGTGGTCATACAATACAACAATCAGTCAGTGCACCATTGGGATGTAGTGGCCACACAATGCAACAATCGGTCAGTGCATCAGTGGGATGTAGTGGTCACAAAATACAGCAATCAGTCAGTGCATCAGTGGGTTGTTGTAGTCACACAATACAAAAATCAGTCAGTGCACCAGTGGGAGTGCACCAGTGGGATGTAGTAGCCACACAATACAACAATTAGTCAGTGCATCAGTGGGATGTAGTAGCCACACGATACAACAATTAGTCAGTGCATCAGTGGGATGTAGTGGCGACACAATGCAACAATCAGTCAGTGCACCAGTGGGAATGCATCAGTGGGATGTAGTAGCCACACGATACAACAATTAGTCAGTGCATCAGTGGGATATAGTGGCGACAGAATGCAAACAATCAGTCAGTGCACGAGTGGGATGTAGTGGCCACATGATGCGCGAAAAGGAAGAAAGCAAGGCGGGGATGGGAAAAAGAGGCGCTTTATTGAAACACCTCACAAGGAAAAAAGACAAAGTATGTACAAGGAAACAATGGTGAAAATAAGCTTAAGACTAAGGAGCTCCGGGTGAGCTTGAGTGTTCGTGGCGAGGGGCGCCGAAGAGCCCTCCACCAAAAGGATTGATTGATTGATTGG
>JASIRB010003507.1:0-12054 GCA_030323885.1 Branchipolynoe longqiensis | reverse complement strand
CCTTAGATGTTGCTAGGAGGTAAAACAAAACAAACAAACCTACCCACTTTCTAGCCACCCACCACCCACAACTAACCACCCATCGTCCACTTCCTGCCCACTTTCCGTTCACCACCCACCATCCACCACCCACCGTCCACCAGTCACCACCCACAGCTCACCACCCATTTCCTACCCACTTTCCATACACCATCCACCACCTACCATCCACCACCCACCACCCAAAACTAACCACCCACTTCTTACCCACTTTCCATTCATCGCCCACTAGCCATTTCTTACCCACTTTCCATTCACCGCCCACCACCCACCACCCACCATTCACCATCCACCATCACTACCAACAGCTCACCACCCACCACCCACTTCCTACCCACATTCCATACACCATCCAACACCCACCACTCACCACCCACCACCCAAAGCTAACCACCCACTTCCCACCCACTTCCCATACACCATGCAGAACGTGCAATAATTATATCTGATGCTTTTACTCAATGTTGGTGTAGGTTTATGCTAACTTCTGTGGTTTTGAGTGTCTCCCCACTGAGTTGTACACACTACAGCAGCTCTTTCCACTACCATGATATGGTGGAAATGGTGTCTTGCAGCATTAGGTAACACCCTGTAAGCCAAATCAACACTCGGTGGCACAATGAACCACAATATAGCACAGTGTATTGCAGTATAGAACGTTACACCATTATATAACATGATGTTACGCATTGTAGGACAAATCAACAGCGGGTAACAAAATGTACCACAATATAGCACAATGAACCACAATATAGCAGAGTGTACCACAGTATAGCACTGTACACTATTATATAACACGGTGTTACACATTGTAGGACAAATCAACAGCAGGTAACAAAATGTACCACAGTATAGCATCTAATACCACAATATAGCACAATGTACCACAGTATAGCATGTTATACCATTATATAACACAGTGTTACACCTTGTAACACCAATCAACACCGGATAACAAAATGCATAACAATATCGCACCTCATACCACAATATAGCACAGTGTACCGCAATATAGCACATTACACCACCATATAACGCACTGTTACACCTTCTAGCACAACGCAACACCAAGTAACAAAATGTACCACAATATAGCGCCCTGTCCTACAATATAGCACAGTGTACCGGAGTATAGCACGTGACACCAACATATAACACAATGCTATTCTGTATAACACAATGTGACATTGAGTAACACAATGTACCCCACTGTAACACAATGTCCCCCAATGTAACAGAATGTAGCACAATTGTACACCATGCAACACAATGCAATACAAAACTGGCTAACACAATGTACTACAAGACAGCATAGGTTACTGCAGTATAATACACTACGCCACAGTATAACACAATTCAACACTTAGTAAGACGATGCACCACACAATAGCACCTTGAATCACAACATATTGTAGCGCAATGCAATGTCGGGTACCACAATGTACCACAATATAGCACGTAGTATCACAATATAGCACAATGTTACACCTTTTGCTTTTTAGCGCAATGTGAGACCAAGTAGCACCATGTAGTGCACTATAGCACAATGTTCCACCATGTAGCACAATGCAACACCATCTAGCATCACGTTGTTGTTGAAGATTTATACTGCCTATCATGGATAAGCCTGAATAGGCTTGTTTTAACCATTAGACAGTTTGTCGATAGAAAGCCCGAGCCTACACTTTTACCGACCCAAGGGATTTTTAACCTACCACACCACATAGACATGGTATGAGAGCAACTGGTATTTGATGACGCTGTAAGTTATACACAGCGGTGGAAATCCAAATTGGCAGAGATGGGGGCATGGGGAATCGAACCACCGACCTTCAGATTAGGAGTCCGACCTAGAAAAAAGTCAGACACTCTAATCACTCCGCCACAGAGAACACCACTCGATTTGAAGCCACAAACTGAACAAATTCTAATAGACGATTTCCACCAATAACACACTCTTAAATGGCAATGAAGGGCAGCTCATTGTACAACTCTGAGGAAAAGGTCTTATAGAGGATTTCCAGCACCTAACCACCCTCTGACGGTAGAGGCAAGCACTAATATTATGGGTAGTAGCTCATTGTGCAGCATGCTCTGTGGAAAGTGTATTTTAGAGGATATCACCCACCAACACATCTTGGGGTGGCAGTGCCAATAACAAGTATTGTGGGTATCAGCTGATGGTGCAACATGCTCTGTCAAGAAAGGATTATAACAGATTTCCACCACCAAGACACCCTATGATGGCCGTGGCAAGAACTAATATTGTGCATGTACGTCACTGTCTAGCATGCTCTGTGTAAAAGGTCTTATAAGTTATAAGCCGTGTTCACACACGGGCGTTAAGTCACCTCAACTAGTTCGCCTTGTCTAGTTTGGCTCACATTCACCGTGTGGACGCGATGCTAAGACGGATTAGCGCTGATTCGCCTCAACTAGTTCACCTCATGTAAACCGCGTCGGGAGGTAGCTTATATGAACCGAACTAGCTTGAGTCGGCCCACCTTGCTTGTGTGGACGGTAGCGGTGTACTTGAAGCGGATTAAGCACGTCACACTATATAATATAATTAGATCTATGAACCGGCTAGAGGTGTACATATATTTTTTCATGATTTATTTTTAGGTTTTCACTGGCCAACAGAAGTTTTGATCGTTCCAAAACAATACAATTCAGTCCATACATATCTAGGTCGAACCCACACTCTCTCGTGGCGACTTCGACTAACCGAAACTGGCACTGGTTAGTATGGACTTGCTCATGCGCAGATATCGATTTCCGCCTTAAACCGCCCCGAATATACTGCATGTGTGGTCATGACACTAGTTCGCCTCATCTAGTTCACCTTATGTAGTTTGGCCTAAAGTTGTGTGTGTGAACACGGCTATAGATGATATGCACCACCAACTCACCCTATGATGGTAGTGGTACTAACTAATATTGTGGGTCACAGCTTATGGTGCATGCTGAGTGGAAAAGGTATACTAGTTTGTTTTTGCGGTACAAATAAACGTCTACCCTCCCATTCACTCTCACTCTCTTTCTCAAATTTACCGTCGTTTTGAATGAGGATGTGTTCCCAAATAGTCACCGACTGTCTTCACACGAATACAAAGGAGAACAAGGACGCAAGTAACTGCGAAATTCCTTCACGGATAATAAAGTGTCTTGATAAATAGCTCTCTGGTGATAATAAACACAACTCACATGTACCTGATTCATTACTCCTCTCTACTCACCCCAGAAAGAATGGGGGGAAAGGGAAGAGAAAAGGATTTAAAATAAGATGGGGTCCTCTTGAGGTGAGTTTATTATATAAGCCAAGCTTTTTGAATATATATGACCAGCCGAGATGGCATAATGAGTTGAGCGTCCGTCTCCTGTTTTGGGAGATCAGGAGATCCGAACCCATGAGTTTGTGGGTTTGAATCTTGGTCAAGTCAAACCCATGACTTCAAGATTTATACTTATCGCTTCCTAGTCTGGCACTCGCCATTATTAGGATAGGGCAAGTTCTGGTTGGCTCAGTGTCAGGATAATGTGACTGAGTGAGATATCAGGTTATGTTGCTGGCAGCCTGGTGTCCCATTGGGGCAGCACTATAAAGTCGTCATGAGTGCACACTGTCAGAAGTCGGTGCCCTTCCTGATATGACCTTAGATGTTTCTATGACATAAACAACAAAAACAAACACATTTTTAGTATATATATATATACAAAATATACTATACGCATATTATATAATATATATAATATGTATCAATGTATATGTATAATATATACAATATATATAATATATATAATATGAATACTATAATTTATATACATAATATGCATATATTAATATACAGTATATCATATATACTGTATATAAATAATATATCAAATATATAAATAATATAGATAATCTAGATAATATTGTAGTGGCCCACGGCCCTCCGACTCACAGTCACACACGGAAGAACACCAAGATTCAATTCAGTGTACGCTTCACCCTTGGTTTATTGAACCCTCTGCTCTTCGCGGCGTCAGTAGTTGTCTGACCCGCCCCCTGTCTCGTCAGATCCCACATCGACTCTATAGGTGTGTGTGTGGGGGGGGGGGATCAGCCACACGCAGTAGAGGTCAGCCCAGTTGGGGTCTGACCGGTGGCTACCCGTGCCGCCACCTGGCGCAGTGCATAGGTAGTGCGCTGGTGCACGGCGTAGTCTCCGCTGCTACCGCGTGGTAATAGAGCTCATGTTCAGACTACTACAATATGTATAAGATAGATCATCTAGATAATATAGATAAAATAGATAATATTGATAATATCTCCAAGCAAGCTCTTCATACACATAAAGAGCTCTTTATATACATGAAGAGCTCTTTTCCTAAATACCATCGACACACTTGGTATGGGGATTGTAAACCCATTTTTTGGATTGGCGCTTATCAAGTTTTGGAAAGGAGCTCTTCAAATGCTTAATGAACCCACCAGGATCTAAGTTGGATTTGAAGGACAGAATCTAATGGGGCTGTCACACTACGACGCTTCTCACCGGTGACCCGTCAGCGTTGAAAATCAAATTAAAGCGTCGAGAAACGTTAAAGATCTAGGGGAAATATGGGACAATTGGACGTTGGCGCAGCATGTGAGTAGCGTCTTGTTAGCGCGTGGCCAACGGGTTTCGACGAGTGAGGAAAACAACAAAAAAGTTTGGCGCGATGTGCTGATATGACCTTAGATGTTGGTAGGACGTAAAACAACAAAGCAACCATTTGGCGCAATGTGTGGAGACGACCCGCCCGCACGCGTGGCGTCTGCTTAGTGTTCGCATAACGCTCTTCCGGCGCGTCCAACGGAGCTCGACGTCCGCCTAACATCCTCCTAATGTCCTTAGCCATATATTTGCGCGCGCTGCCGGTCGTTGTTTTTCTTTGACATGTTGAAAACAATCAGCTACCAATAACGTGCGCCGACGTTGTCCGCCGACCGTCAATGTCAAAGATAGTGTACCGACGTGTACCGACGCGCCGCTAACGCGTCCCGACGCATGCCGACGTTTCCCAAAAAATGCAACATGTCGACGGGTCACTGGTGAGAAGCGTCATAGTGTGACAGCCCCATTAAGTAAGAACTTTGGTTCAGAAAAAATGTATGTTTTGCTCTGACTGTGCAGCTTTAAAGACACGTTGCTTGTTGTTAATGGCGGGGTCTGTGTCGGAAACACCCAGCCCATCAAACAGCACATCACGTGTGAGTATATTCTTAGGCGTTATATCAGGGTGGGGGTATTATGTGAGGTTTTAAAAAAATGTTTTTATTTAAATTCGACGCTAGTGGTATGTTTCTGTTGTGGGTTGATTTTGTGTGTAGGGTGTTTTTCTTTCATTGGTGAATTTTTGGTGTATGGTTCCCGAACACCAGCTGTTGGAGTTGGATGGTTGGTTGTTGGAGTTTTATGTCCTGGTAACATCTATGGTCATATCGGGACGGGTACCGACTTGTGACAGCACGCACTCATGGCGACTTTATAGTGGTGCCCTACTGGGAATTCAAGCCGCAGGCACCATGACCTGATATCCCACTCAGTCACATTATCCTTACTCCGAACTAACCAGTATTTGCCCTATCCTATTAATGCAGACCACCAGGCTAGGAAGTGACAATTATTAATTGTATACCTCATTGGTTTGACTCGACCGGGAACTGAACACCCGACCTTCCGCATGCGAAGCCAACGCTCTACCGATTAGGCTGCCGAGCCCAGTCCAGCTGTTGGAGAGTTGGACACTTTGTCAGCAGCCAGGCGGAAGAGGGGTGGGGGTATGTGTGGGGTATGTGGGGGTGGTGTGTGGGTGGGGTCAGGGTGGGATAGTACGGGTATGGTGGGTAGGGGAGAGGGGGAGGTGTGGCGTATGGTGTGTGCTGGGTGTCGTGGGATGGCAGGCGTGTGGTGTGTGGTGGATAGGAGGAGGTGTGGCATGTGGTGTATTTGGGTGTGGTGGGTAAGGGGCTAGTGTCGCAGTTTGAAAGGGTTTTCGCAAGGTGCATGCGTTAAAGTTGAATGGTAAGCCTGAAATCTTGTCTGAATTTCTGGCTTGCTTCTGGCTTCTGGAGGAGCTCTCTGGAAATGTAGGGTGAGACAAGCAAGGATTCCTTCAGGAATAATTGTAGTGAATATGTTATGCTTGATAGTATATCTTATCATCTGCACTAACAAGTTAACAAGCAATTAACAAGTTATTTACAATCGGCGGAAATGCATGTGCATGCATATTGTGAAAAGCCCCATTTTAAACCGGGTACCCTTTTAAACTGCGACACCGGGGCCGGGGACCAAGGGCAGGGTGTAGAGGGTGGGAGTCGTGGTAGGGGTATGCCGCACAGTCGTGTGGAGTGGGTTTGGTGTGGTGGTAGTTCTTTATTCGTAGTTGTTTTTGTGTGCCTTCTTTGTACTACACTTGTACATCACGAGTAAAGGAGGAGCTGAGACGAACAAGAACAGAAAACAAGCGACGTGGAGCACTCTGGTTCAACATGGTCGGGGAATGCACATGAACAGCCGGCAGAACAGGCGGCAGAGGCGGGGGTGGAGCGGGGAGGGGGGGGGGAGGAGATGGGGAGGGGAGGGGACGGGGAGGGGGAAGCGAGAGGGAGGGAGAGGGGAAGGGGAGACGGGCAGGCGAAATGCAACCTCAGAGAGAGAGGGTTGGGAAGAGGGAAGACGGTTGGGAAGAGGAGGGGATGGGAGAGGCAGGGGGGTGCAGCAGCGGGTAGTGGGAGGTTGGGGGGAGGGAGAGGACGGGGAGAAGAAAGCGAATGCAACGGCAGAGAGAGGGGGTTGGGATGGATGAAGGGGTTAAAAGGGATGGGAAACAGGCAGGGGTGCAGCAGTAGAGACTGGGAGAGGGAGAAGGGAAGGGAGAGGGGGAAGGGAAGGGGAGGGGAGAGGCAGAGGTGCAGCAGTAGAGAGTGGGGAAGGGAACGGAATGGAAGAGGGGAAGGGGGGGGGGAAAGGAGGTGCAGCATAGAGACGGGGAGAGAGGGAGAAGGGAAGGGAGAGGGAGGGATGGAGAAAGTTGAGGGGGAAAGAGGAAGGGAGAATGCAGTGGCAGAGAGACGGGCAAGAGGAGGGGGAGGGGGGTGATGGGAAGGGAGGGGAGGAGAGAGAAGGGAGAGATGCAGAGAGGTAGGGAGATGCAACGGGAGAGAAAGGGAGAGTGGGTAGGGAAGGGGAGAGAGGCATGGGGGATGTGGCGCCGAGTGAGGGGTGCTGGAGGAGGGAGAGGGGAAGACGGGAGGGGAAGACGGGAGAGAGACGGGAGGGGAAAGACAGGAGCGAAGGAGGGAAGGAAAGGGAGAAGGACGTGAGGGTGGGGAGACAGGTAGAGAGAGAAAGAGATAGAAGAGAGGGGGAGACTGGAAAAGAGAGAGAGGAGGAGTGAAGGGGAGACAGCTAGAGAGAAATGGGATAAGAGGGGAAACAGAGGTGGTCAGCAGAGAGAGGCAGGGGTTGAACCCGAAAGGGAGATTGATATGGACGAACAGAGTGAGAAGGAAGAAATGGGTAGGAAGAGGAAGGAAGACAGAGGAATGCTGGGATAGCAGGAACAATGACAAGAAGGGAAGGGAGCGGGAGAAGGGGGGGGGGGGAGACATGGGGAGAGGGGGCGCGGTAGGAGAGAAGTAGAAAGAGGAAGAGAGAAGAGAGGAAAAGAGGGAAGGGAAGAAGAACGAAATATTTAGAGTGAGAGTGGGACAGAAGAAGAGAGAGTAAGAGATAGAAAAAGGGTCAAACGAGAAAAAAGATGGAGAGAGTGATAGAAATAGAAAGGGGTTAGATAGAGATGGAGAGGGAGAGATATTATAGAGAGAGGTGGGTGCAGGAACAAATACCAATTTGTCAAGTATCAATAACTCTGAATTACCCGTCAATGTGTTACCGCTGACTGGTATCATGGTGGTCGGTATATTGTATATTAAACTCGGACTAGCTCACTCAGCATGTAGAAGAGGAAGTCAGGTCAGCAAGAGTGGTGTGTTGATAAAGCAACAACAAAAACAGGGTAACAATAGTTAGAATTTATATTAACAACAATAAGAACCAACAAAATGTGAATTGGTTGGATTGTTTTAAGTGGTCGATTTAGTGGTTTCGGGCAGATGGCCATCTATAGAGGGTGACTGGAGAGGCTGGGCTGGGTGGGGGAAGGTGGGGGTGCGTGAGGGGTGGGGGTATGGAGTGGTGGGGGCAGGGGTGGGCGGCGAGGGTGGGGGGGTGATTGTGGGGTGGAGATTCAGGGAGTGCTGGAGATGCTGCGGCAGTACTGGGGTTGTGAGGGTGTTGGGGTGGTGGGGGGGTGGGAGTGGTGGAGTGGTGGCGGGTGATGGAGATTATGGGAATGCTGGAGATGCTGGGATGGTGTTGGGGTTGTGGGAGTGCCTGGGTGATGAGGGTTGGTGGGGTGGAGGGGTGGAGGGGTGGTAGGGTGGAGGGTGTGGAGGGTGTGGAGGGTGGTTCGCTGGTTGGGTGGTTGGGTGGGTGGGCTGGGGTGGAAGGGTGGAGGGTGGAAGGGTGAAGGGGTAGTGGCGTGGAGGGATGGATGGTGGAGACTCGAGGAATAGAAGGTCGAGGGTGGAAGGTGGAGGGGTGGAAGGGGGATGGGTGGAAAGGTGGAGGGGTGGAGGATGGAGGTTAGAAGGGTGCAGGGTGGAGGAGTGGAAGGTGGAGATTTGGAGGGGTGGAAAGGTGGAGGAGTGCAGGGGTGGAAAGGTGCAGGGGTGCAGGGGTGCACGGGTGCAGGATGGAGGGGTGGAAGGTGGAGGTTTGGAGAGGTGGATGGGTGGAGCGTGGAAGGTGGAGGGGTGGACAGGTGGAGGGGTGGAAAGGTGGACGGGTGGAGAGTGTGGCGGGCTGAAGAGATGGAGGGGTGGAGGGGTGGAAGGGTGAAGGTGGAGGGTGGAGAGAGCGGTGGAAGGGTGGAGGGGTGGAGGGTAGAGGGAGGGGTGGAGGAGTGGAAGGGATAGGATGGAGTGACGAAGGGTTGGGGATAGAGGGTGGGGGTGGAGGGGTGGAAGGGTGAAGGGTGGAGGGATGGAGGCCAAGGCGGTGGAGGGGTGGAGGGGTGGAGTGGTGGCAGGGAGAGGGTGACGGACGTGTGGGTGAGAGGATCGCGGGGGGAGGGGTTGTAATGTTTTTTTACATGGATGTGCCAGGATTGCCTTAAAATGTGCCCCAGTCGTAGTGAGATGGGTGGGGTTTTGTTGTGCGGCTGGTGGCCGGAGAGGAGTAGGATAGGCTGGGTACACACGGCACACATCCTGTATGTGGACACAAACACAGCCGGGTCCCTTTGTGCGTGTAAGTATCTAAGTATGGCTGCTGCCGGGAACCAGCAGGGTTCTCCGATATGCAGTGTACCTCTTTTCTGTCTTTATTTCTATGGTCTCTCCTTATCTCTCCCCTTTCTCTCCCTCTCTCTCTCCCAGTCTTTCCTTTTTGCCCTCTCTCTCTCCCTTGCTCTTTTCTCCCTCTCTCCCGCTCTCTTTCTCTTCCTTTTTCTTTCACTTTCCTTGTTTCTTTTCTCTCAGACTACCCATCTCCCTTCTTATACAACTTGTTTTAATTATAATAATGTAGGATGCCTATATTTTAAAGACACTCATAAAGAAACAGCAACATGACAAACACAACTTTGTTTCCTCACAATTACTACGATCAATACACAATTTCTATGATGCATGCGCAGAGTGTAATCCAGACTGGAGTTGTGGGTAACAGAGTCTGTGGAGAGGCAGTTGAGGCTCTGTTAACACTGGCTTCATATTGAGCAACTGACAGTCTTTTCAGCAGAAATGTGGATTTATAGAGAAAACATACTTACCATTTTTAAATCATTTTTGATAATTATAGCTGTGTCCTATTGATTGATTGTTTGATTGATTGATTGATTGAAAAGCTTGATCGTCAGTGTAAAGCAACACAGTGACACACTGTCGACCCACAACACGAGTGTTCTTGCCTATCATCAGGTGTTGTACTACTCACAGAAATCGTGTATTGAGAGTAGTTATTATTTGCATATCAACAAAACAAACAAGACCCCGTTCTCTGACAACTCTTTAGGGTCCAACCATGATCTGAAATTGGTTGGTTGGTTGTTGCAGTTCAGTATCAGGATAATGTTACAGTGTGGGATATCGAGTCAGGGGTGCTGATGGCCTGGTCTCCCAGTGGGGCAGCACAATAAAGTCACCATGAGCGTGCGCTGTCGCAAATCGGTACCGATTCTGATTTGACCTTAGATGTTGCTAGGATTCAAAACAACTAAACAACCAAACAAACAAACAAAAAGGCCCTCTCCGCTCATCCGCCCCCTCCGTAAGCAATCTGAATGAAGCCTTTTTGTGTGTTGTTTAGTAATTTAGCTGTGACCCAGCATGCTGGGTCGCAGCGTCAGTCCTTCCTGAGGGACCAGCGGAACTCAGAGGCAGACTACCCTTATAGGTGTCGCCCTACCTGTTGCCCTCTTGTGCCACTCCCGTACCACCGCACGCCTCCACCTACCCCCCCACATCACCACCACCACCACCACGAACAGCTCCACAACCCACAATCTGCCATCTGACTCGATACTTCATGGTCCTCCATATCGGATCCAATCAGCGAATAAACCGTCACGAATCTGGATGCGTCCCTTGTAAGTTGTACGGCTTCCTTGTAAAGCACCCTCCCCCTATATACTCTTGTTGTTCTTCTTTCTTTTCTTGTTTTTTCTCTTTTTTGGTTCGATGTGTGTAAGTTGTATTATATTCTCTTGCGATTGCTGTATGTATGCTAATCGCACACAAAGTAATGAGTATTCTGATTATGTTTGTCTGTTTGTTGTTGTTTTATGTCCTAGCAACATCTAAGTTCATATCAGGACGGGTACCGACTTGTGACAGTGTGCACTCATGGCAACTTTATAGTGATGCACCACTGGGAGACCAGGCCGCCAGCACCATCACCTGATATCCCACTCAGTCACATTATCCTGACACTGAGCCAACCAGTCCTTGCCCTATCCTAATAATGCTGAGCGACTGGCTAGGAAGCAACAAGTATCAATTTTTAAGTCATTGGTTTGACTCAACCAGGGTTTGAACCCACGATCCCATGGCCTACCAACACATGCGACTAAAGCTCTATCTCATTCATCCACCCCGTCTGGTTCTGATTCTGATGGTGATAATGACTTGGTTGGAGTTGTACGTCCTGGCAACATCTAAGGTCATATCAGGACAGGGGAATGATTATGATTATGATAAGGATGAGGATAAGGATGGTGATGGTTCGTGGTGATGGTGGTTCGTGATGATGATGAAGATGATGATGATGGTGGTGATGATGATGGAGCTGATGATGGTGATGATGATGATGACGACGATGATGATGATGATGATGATGATGGTAAGGAAAAGGTGGAGGAGTATGCTGATGTTTGTTTGCTTGTTAATTTGTTTGTTGGGGTTTTATATCCTAGCAACATTGAAGGTAATATCAGGAAGGGAACCAATTTGTGACAGTGCACACACACATGGCGACTTCATAGTGCTGTCCCACTGGGAGACCAGGCAGTCGGCACCATGATGACCCGATTTACCGCACTGTTTGGGCTGAGTTCATACTAAGGCTACTTACTGACAGCCTTTCATGTGCAGAAGGGTACAAGAGGGTTCTCGATCCGTACCACGCATGCGCGCTGGCCTTCTGACTACACAACTACACCCTCCATCACCTCCCACCCCCACACCACCACTTCTCACCTCCCCATATCCCCAGGGTGACCTTGACCTTTCACCCCTATTAGCCGGACACCCTGCCACACAGATTTAAGGATAATGCAGGAACCCATTTATTGCACCCCCACCCACCTCCCCCACCCCACCCACCCCCTTACTGCCTTACATATTCCACCATCCACCCACCTCCCACACCCCCACCCCCACCTTACTGCCGTACCTATTCCACCACCACCTCCCCCACC
>JASIRB010003428.1:0-12058 GCA_030323885.1 Branchipolynoe longqiensis | reverse complement strand
ATATATTCGAAGGGAAACTATGTAAACCATATATATAGATATATATATATATACATATATATATATAAATATATATATATATGTGCGTGTTTTGTGTATGTAGACTTGTTTTGTGGAGGTTTGTTTTTGCTAAACTGTTGCTCATCAGAATATACGCCTGCTTACTGCGAGGCACTGACCATCTCGTTGTATGTCCTGCACTGCAATATACGTATGCACTGCACTATATGTAAGCACTGGAGTATATCAGTATATGTATGCACTGCACTATAAAGTATGTGTGTACAGGGGTACACTTATATGGCGTATTCCTTTGTCTACTGTACTTCAAGTCAGAAATTCCTAAATAAGTCAGCAGAGTAAATCTGCATCTAGGTTGTTCGCTAGTAACTAGGCGATGTTGCAGGATCACACAGGGTTTAAGTTAGTTAACTGTCCTCACACATTTTTAAGTGAATCTGAGGCATTTTGCCACTCGAACCGAATAACACTTTTTTAACATGATCGAATGTGCCGCATTTAGAGAAATTTCCTTCATAATTTCAGAAATGACATGCGAATGTCCAGCTATAAATGTTGAAAATATCTTTTTCTATAGCCTGAACTGACAGAATACAACCATTCAATTTTCGCCAGGAGGTAGTTTTTGTTACCAGCGCCGCATTGAATCAACATCAGACAGTGTGCAATGTGAGAATAGTCATGTGTATACATATAGACACTATATGTATAATGTTTATAGCATGTAAATCATAGGAACACGTTGTGGAATATCAGACTAGGTCAGCTAAAACTGGCAAACATTTATAGTACCATGACTACCGTTAGCGGAGAACAACTCACCACCTCACAGGGCACCGGAAAGAGTCCGGTAGGATGGGAGTGGTGACATAAAACACCTAACAACGGATCTCCGAATCATAGTGTGGAATTTGCAGCATTCAAATCACTTATTACTAATTAAAACAGGTCTTCCGATTTGCACTGCTACCTCTCGAAGGACTGAAGCTGCAACCCAACATGCCAGTTCGCAGATTCAGCTCGCATAGCGAAAGGTGGGGCAGGTGGTGAATACCCACACACCGCCATACAGGAAGTGGTATTTTATCTCATGGAAAATATTCTTTCCGGGCAATTTCACTGCAATTTACATCTAATTAAATGTACGGTGAGAACGCTACCCAGGTTGGCTATCAGAAGACCTGTGGTTATAAGGAAAAAGTGAGTCTAACTGATAGGGTCTGTAGCGAATGGATCATATGGGGACCATCTCTACCTTCCACCATGTAAGCTGTAGGTGTGACCCGACATACTGGATCTCAACGTGAGTCCTTCCTGAGCGACCAGCAGAACTAGCAATACCCATATGATATTCACCAAATAGAAACTCCTGCTAATTGTATGCCAACATACAAATGTTACGCAAGTATTCTTACAAAGATTCACAGGTGCACCTTTTGAGATAATTAATCTATTAAGTACTAGAGAGTTAGCAATGTCTTAGAAGCAGACGATTGCCAGAAGCAGCAGTCAATAGGAGAATAACATAATTGGATGTCTTGCTTCTTTTGCTAATTAGAAAGCGTACACACTTCTGTGTTGTACAACTCGGCTGATACTCAAGCACATACAAATGCAGTTGTCCCTCACAAAGATCGTGTCATCTGTCACAAATCGGTATTGCCTTCCAATCTTTCTATTAATGCCGAGGGCCAGGCTAGGAACCGACACGTATCAATTCTGTAAGTCATTGGTTTAACTCGACCGGTAACCGAGCTCCCGACCCTCGGCATGCGAAGCCCACGCTCTACCGATTCGGCCACCGCGCCCTATCTAATGGATATAATGCTATTCTCGGAATGGCAGAAGTGTGGATTTGAATCGTACTCAATGTACTGTGTTTCTCTTCATTTGCACACAAAAAAACACGACACACTCACAAATATATCTATATATCAACATCTTTTGTGGTTGTCCATTGGTGGCCATGTTGCCGGTAACTCATCATTTGTTGTCAACTCGTCGATGCCCAATGAGTGCAATTTACATTCAGAATGTGTGGTGGTACATTAGATATGTGTGTAGCTGTAGACAGATAGTCTGGTAGATGAAGGAGATGGGCTTTTCCCTGCTGACGCTTTTGCAGTTTCAAAGTGTATTGTGCCTTTGGAAATAGGAAGCCATGAACTCCTGTCATTGGCCACTCTTTCCAGGTTTTGGTGTAGAGATTACATTTCTCCAGGTTGTATTTAAGGCAGTCTTTGAATCTGTTCTTCACACCAACTTAATGTATGTGTCCTGTTGCAGGTTCACAGTAGAAGAGAGCTTTTGGTATTCTATCCGCATAATATTCTATCCTCATCCATGCGGACTGCATGGCCAGCCCACCCCAGGTCTGCTCTCATGACCTTGCAGTCAATGCTAACCAGTTTTGCTCTTTCTAAAGGCCTGGTCACATAGCTGTTAGTGGACATAGTTGAACATAGGTGAACGTAGTGGAGGCTAACATGGGTCAAACGTGGTGTAAGTACACTAAACTACGTTGAAATATGTTAAGGTACGGCAGGTTTTGGTACAGATAAATACATTTTGGTATGGATAAATACGTTATGGTATGGATGCCGCTATGTTCAACTACATTAGCCTCCACTACGTTCACCTATGTCCACTAACGGCTATGTGACCAGGGCTTCGTCCAAGTATGCTAAAGTATGCTAGACCATACTAGAGTATGTTAGAGTATGCTAGGGTACACTACAGTATGCTAGAATATGCTAGAGTATGCTAGAGTTTGTTAGCATCATCGATGCAAATTCAGCCTCTAATGTAGCACTCTTTTGAACATGTCCAAAAATTAAATTGGAGATCATGACTCACCTATGTTATTACCAAGTTAACGTCAAGGACAAGTATGGATGCCGGTACGATCAACTACGTTCAACTACGTTCAACTACGTTCAACTACATTCAACTCTGTTCAACTACTTTCAACTATGTTAGCCTCCACTACGTTCAACTACGTCCACTAACAGCTATGTGACCGGGCATTAAGACTTCAATGTCAGGGATCTTATTCTTCCATGTGATATTCATAATTTTCCTGAGACAACCTAGGTGGAAATGGTTTAGTTTCTTAGTGTGACGATGGTATGTTATCCATCAATCACAGGCATAGAGCAAAGATGTATATATATATATATGTGAGGTGGGTGAGACTACACTCGAGCTATGACCGTTGCGGGCTTGGGCCGAGCAACCCGCATTCTGAAATGTGGGCTGCTTGCCAGGACAAGCCCGCATTGGCCATCAAATGTGGGGCTGGGTTCACGGCCGTAAAGTGTTGCTAGGAGATGCAGATTGCGACTTTCCTAGCAATGATGGAAGGTCGAGCGCTCTGGCTCAGACCCATCGGACATGTTTCTGCATGCTCTGATGGTTTAGACAAGATTTAGGCCTTTATTGTTGGAATTCTGAATTGGTTTTAAGTTAATCATGGTGGGAAGGGCTGTGCTTATGTGTATTCATCATTAGCAAATAGAATTGTATCAGTAGTGTTAGGAATAAAGCTGTGAGCTCTTAAAAGTGATTGGAATGTTCCTTGCATTCTTTACTATTCTCCAGTCTTTACGTATATTAACCACTATGGTCAACTTGATATTGATATTCGATTATTCTATATATAATTAAGGGCCTTCTGCCTGGTAGGCCTTAAGCAGCCGATCAACCCTTCTGTGGGGATATAATAGTCACCTTCTTAATGAAAACCTGAATTAACGTCATGACACTTAACTGAGTAAAACATTAACGTAGGCTGTTTATAAGTGACAGCGGCGGCACAACATAGGGTGCCGGCCTAGATCTGGATTAACCAAAGTATATCAATACTCGCAAAACAGCGGGGAGGAGAGCCAGTTAGTTTAAACGATAAGTAACATCTTTCTTATTTAAATGCGGGGGAGGGACAAACCGTATTTCTATAGTACTCTGGCTCCCTGGCCTTAGCCTGGGATTCATAGCACGAAGGCGGTCAACCTGCAGACGGGACGAGAGGTGGCAGCGGCCCACGGCAGGCCCAGGAAATTCACTCGGAAATCATTATAGAAAACTAACACATTAGGCTCACCTTAGGCAGGGGCGAAATAGCCAAACAGTTAAACATATATATATATATATATGCATATCAGCGGTTGCTGGGAAGTAAGCACATAGTACTCGAAATGGAAGGGTTCCGAGAAGGAAAAAGCAGCAATACACATGGACCGACAGTCTGGCGCGTCGCCCCCCCATGCGCCTCTGTCGGTGTGGTCAGCGAATGCCCGGATGGAGGCGTGACTTGATGGGGAGTGACACCTGGTAGCACAGTGGCGAAGCCTGTGGGGTGCGGTCAGCAGTTTGCTTCACCAGCAGTTCGGTAAGCAAAAATGCCAAATACTTCAGAACACAAACATAACAAGGTGTTATGAATACAAACAAATGAATTGCATGATAATGACGATGGCAAGGGCGGATAAAATTGGCCTGAATACAAAAGGGCATTCTTGTGAATATTAGAAGTACAGACAACATTCTTGTGAATATCAGAAGTGCAGACGCCATTCTTGTGAATAGCAAAGGGACAAATCACATTATTGTAAATATCAGAGTGCCAGACGACTTTCCTGTGAATATTGGAGGGGCAGACGATATCCTTTTGAATATTGGCGAAGGGCAGATGATATTTGTTTATGAATATCGGAGGGCAGACGATATTATTGTGAATATTAAAGAGAGGGATCACTTTTAATAGTGGAGGGGCAGTCAAAATGCAGGGAATTACTACTATATGCCTCATATCACATGATAAATATCCTTCAGTTATATATGAATATATGCAGACAAATGATGGGAACACCAACACAGCTGATTGACGTGTAGGGTCGATACCGGTAGCAACAGCTGTGCAGAATTCTCACCGAGCATTTGTTCCCGACCAAAACTGACCACATGGATACCCCACAAAACTAGACCGGAAGTGTGACGGTGTGCCGCCAGGTGGTTTTTTGACGTGTATACACGGTAGGCATGTGGCGCTGCGAATGGAGAATGTAACCTCACACCCTCAAACTTGTCACAGTCACTGATGTTCCATAGTTAATTTGGATTCCTCCACCAGACGACACTACTATATCTGTCGCTAAGCAAACCACATATGTGACTGTGATCCTTGCTTACAACCAGCCCCATTCCAAGCCTCCCGCAAGTTGTTCAGGCAGAGACTGAGCAGATTCAGAGCGGATATATATAGAGGGAGAGCGCACCAGCGTCTGCTAGTTCTTAGTGAACCAGTCCACCCACTGCGCATGCGTTGCAGAGAGGGTCACGGAAGGTCAGCGTGCTAATGCGCATGATCACACCACTATTAGGCCCCCACAGAGCCTGTCACGCTCGCTTTGCGGCCTCTTTAATTCGCAGCTGACGTGAGGCTCCGGGAGAGATGGGCGTCATTCCCGCCGCGCCATGCCCCCTGGGTACCTCCCTCAGTACCGGCACTCGCCACCAGGGCGCAGCACCTCAGCTGGGGGTGTTTCGGGGAGGGGGAGATGGCGGCGCTGGATTAGTTTCTTTCATCAAGTTGATCAAACACCAGGTTGCCTCAATAGTAAAGTGTTTAACGTGTATTTGTATATATTTCTTCTCCTTTTTTTGCGGGGCTTTCATCTGAACATTGTCTTGAAGATCTGGTTACCTGGTTTCATCATGTATTTGTTGCATCAATATTTGCTGTATCTTAATACAATATTAGAATCCTGTAAAATATTCACACTAATTACATTACTCTTAGAACTACTAAGAATATTGCTAGCAGCTGAAACGGGTCATTAAGGTCAAATGAAAGTAATAGTCCCAGTTTGAATAGAGTCATCCTAGGCCTTGATAGGGCCTAAAATAAATCATGGAAAATTGGTTGTTTCAAAGCATACCGACCAGGAATAATCACATGAAATCATGAAGGTTATGTTTTAAAAAAACCTGTATTTGGCATTTTACGGCCCCTTTAAATTAGAACGACCTTACACGGTGGATTGAATATTTGCAGACTTTTAAGATTTTACTAGATTATCTGCCTTCATAAAATGACAGAAATTGCTCTAAATATGAACTGTTTGCATGGTTTTTTGCATAGTCACATTTTGTCTGGACATTACCTGCAAAATAATGAAAGATCAGTGCTCTACCCAGTGAGAAAATGGCATAATTTAATAACTCCTTACATGTCCACATCGGTCCATTTTAGATTCCAAAGTTCTTACATGGTTGCTCAGCTATTTGTTCTCTTGAGAAATATACATACAGATTATATATATATACACAGTTACTGACAGATATACATATACACATCCAGAGATACACAGATAAATATATAGATCATCTGATAGACTGATACACAAATACACAGACAGCTAGGCAGAAGCGGATACAGAGAGTTATACAGATACAGACATGGAGAGACAGACATATCTACAAATGGGACTGTGTTGTTCAATATGAGCTGGGAGGTATGTGACTCCCTGGGACAGATATTGACCGAGGTGAGATGAAGCTGGATATGCACCCTAACGGTCGACTGGACTCCCTCCCGGAATCATTTCTTTATTAAACTGTTTGCTGGAGAATCAATACAGAAATGGAATGTATATTACTGAAGCAATTTGTTTTAGCAATTTAAAGCTGCATTATCCGATGGAAGCAGCACAGTTTGGAAACTAAATATGTCCTGGTGAGGTGATCCTGCACATCACAATCAGATCCTGATTCGAGTAAGGGAAGCCGGAGACCAGGTGGGAGAAAAAGTTAAGTTTATTGCATATTATGATGGTACAAAACAACGGAGGAAGTCAGTCAACAGCATCGATGTCGAGGGGGGGAATTAAATTACAGTTATTGTGTCTGAGGCGACCGGAGCCGACCCCTATGAAGTAGTCCTTAAAATAGAGGTTGGGTGGGTGTGGTAAGTTGTGAGTTCAATGGCCAAGCGAAACCAAATGGCTAGATGCGGGAGGTTTTGGTTACCTGATGTTCGTCCTGCCCACTTGGGGCATGGTGGGTACCTAGCTCCCCTCACCGAATCAAACACAATTAGAAAACATGGGGCTGGTGCTCAGGGGGCCTCAGAGGTGGCAAGGTGGGGCACGTAGTTGAACACCGCCAAGGACTCTCAGGTGCCCTGCACTATGGCCACCAGGTCGACGCCCCTTGAAGCGCAGGCCTGGGCCGCAGCCCTCCGCAGTCCGTGGAGGGTGAACCTTGACTCCTCTGGGACCCCCACCTCCGTGAGTGGCTCCCACATCATAGGGATCAGCACCTGCGAGGTCAGGGAGGGGGGGGGGGGCACCGTGTGGCAAATGACACTTGTGAAGCCATCAGTGTTGCATAGAAGGGACTCTCAGTCAAGTCAATTGGACAAATCCGTGCTCAAACGTATGGGTTCCGGATACCGAAATTAAGCTTTTAATATCTTTCTTCAGTTATCACCAAAAGTATCTCTTTAAAATAGACGTATTACAAACTAATGTGAAATGACTTATAATATATGTATCTAAAATGTGCATACATTCAATAACATTGCACTGTGCAATATTGGTAAACAAATATGAATATATGTAAACATTCGATATGGACACGAAATATAGATAGATAGTTTAGAAGTCTACACTAACCTAAAAATGCAAGGAACCACATAAAGAGGTGGGTATGTATAGGGTGATTGCATCAGGGAGACTAGGTGATGTAGTGATTAGGACGCTAGCTCAATATTGGAAAGAAGTGTGGGTTCAAATCTTGCTCTTGGTACAACGTTCCCCTTACAACACTGGCGTAATGACCAGAATCATGTAGAGTCTCCGGGATGTGTCGTTGGTGAGCCTCCCATTGTGCATGCATATATGTGCACTGACGCATGTGTATAATGATACGGATTGCACAAATTATAAACAGAAATCATATGAAAGGTTTATATTATAATTGCAGGGGTACGAGTGTCTGAACTGAACTCTCAGGCAAAGAGCCCCAGAGACAGGTAGGCATAGATACAGCGATGGCATCAGGGACATTAATTAGTCCAATGGTTAGATTGATTTCCTAGATTGGCTAGAAATGTGGGATCGAATCCTCCCCTAGACGCTATGTTCTCTGTTTAGCATCACCCCCATGACAATACCTCGGGTAATACAATTGAAAGTAATAGTTGTATGTGTAGGCATACGGCGGCGCCAGACTGGTTTGAAATAGCTGACAGCCGAACAGGGGTGGGCACATGGATTCATCATGCCACGCTCTCCCGCATATAATCACCCACCCAGCAAATGTTAGATCGGCAGAGATGAAGTGAGGGGTGAGAAAGAATCACAATAGTTTCCACGATCTGTGTCAATATTGGAAAATATCTTCTTGGATTATATCTGTGTGGAAGTGTTCAGCGATGAAAACGATGCGACTTACTAGTTATGGACCAGGTTGGGGAAATACCTGGAATGAGGGTCTGCTGATGGACAGGCTAAATAAGTCAACACCAACAAAGAAATATAATTAAAATTCAATATGGACAATTGTGTTGTGTTAACTAAGCAGGATCGATTTCAATCATAGACAATTGGCCCTGGTTGTTCCACTATTCCTTTCCTAGGCCAGTAATGTCAAACGTACCGCATCAACAAAGAATTGCCGCCACTCCTGAACAACTCATCGATTAAATGGATTTCAGTAACATCTGATTAGACAGGTCAGTCTAGCTGTGTCAAATAAGGGCATGTCCCTTGCGTAAGCATTTCTCCAATGCACTGGAAACCAAGGCCTATGTGATTCCAGAACTCGACACCAGGTGTCAGGCTTGATCCGGTGTGCAAGTGCCAGACAGGAGTGCCGCAGTTATTTGCCGAGCTGGGCGCATTGACCTGATAGGCTGCCGCTCAAGCAAAGTAGATTGGCTGCGGACAGGAATGAGAGCACTGTCTCACTCAGCAGTGGCCCTAAGGTGGCCCTACTGTGCCCCTAGTGTGGCCCTGATGCGCCCATGGGGTCGCCAATGTTACTTATTTTGTATTACAGTCATTGATTAAGCGGGGGAAATTTGCATCGTGGACAATTGGTCTTCCCCATTCAATTGATCCTTGCCCTATCCGAGGAATGCCATAACCCGGGCTAGATAGCAGCAAGTGTCAACGTTTAACTCATCGGTTAAATGATTATGGTGCTAGGCATCATAATTTACCTATGATATCATGGCTAAATAATTAATGTAGTGCTATACTCGTGTCACCATTTAAGAGGAAAAGCAACTAGTCTCTATGTAATCTAATGGGGGGAAATCCCCCGGTGCGACTGACACTGGTCAATATCCGGTGGATGTCAGGTGGACCAGGATGGCGCCACGGGTACAGTGTTGCATCTTTGGAGTATAACAATAATAATGAGTAATATTTTGTTTACACACTCATAATTCATTACACATCACATTTATATTATATTGTAACTGTTGTCGATAAAACATGGGAAATTCCAAATGGTTGACTTAATTCATATTCCTCATTCCATTTCATCCAGTCTATTCCTCGTTAGTCCCACGCCAGGTAAGTGTACATTATTGTGTCATTAGCTTAACTCGGCAGGGCATCGGACATACGACCTGCACACCGGAAGTGCGAACTCAATTCATGCGGCCATCCCGTCCACCGACCCGTTGTCTTCAATCGCATTACAAAGACATCTCGTCTTATTTTCAAACATGGTTGTCATGTACAGAACGCATCCTCACCAATGCCAATGTTTGCATTTAAGTTGCACATTCCGAACACTTTAATTTTCGGACATCATTCTTACCTAAATATAATGATTCGTTGATCAGTGTAAACTCCATTACATCAGTTTAATATAACTATGTTATAGGTGGCTAACTTTGGAGATATTTCAAGTGAACAGAGCCAAGGTATGCTCATTAAGATTGTTGCACCATATTCTTCAGCGGTAACACGGTTTGTTAAATATACCTGGTATTCCCTTCAGTGCAGTACCTAATGTGAACTAAGTGCACCAGTTTCTAACTTTGATATGTAGTATCAAAGGTAAATTAGTGTTTTGATTTTGAACATTTTATGTTTTCATTTGACTAAGCACCTTTAATGGTGCGGACATTGGTTGATTAATTAGGGAGCTTTAATTGGGGACGGTTGGACTGCCTCATTCTGCCACGCCTTGCCCTGTGTTATTTGTGTTGATTGACACCACAAAATGGCTAGTTGATCAATAGTACGCTTGACTCGGCCAGGAATCGAACACACAACCCTCCAGCATGGGAGGCCATCGTCTGACCCATGTGTCCATCCTGCCTGGTCAATTCCCAATTCAATCATGGTAGGCTTTAATTCCCAATTCGCAAATGCAATTGACATAACGAGTCTACGAGCGTTTTTTACCAGTGGCCGGGTGAGTGCATGATGGGAGGGGGGAGTGGGGGAGGTGGGGGAGTGGGGGTTGGTCGAGAGTGAGAGTGGATGGGAACTGAGGGCGTGGTGGGTATGATGGGGAGTGTGGGTGTGGGTGGGTGTGAGGGTGTGATGGTGTGGGGAGTGAGGGTGTGGTGGGTGTGAGGGTGTGGGTTGGGGAGTGAGGGTGTGGGTGGGTGTTGTGGTGTGAGGGTGGGTGTGGGGGGGTTGGCGTTTGAGGGTGTGGGTGGGTGTGTGGGTGTGGGTTGAGGTGTGGGTGGGTGTGAGGGTGTGGGTTGGGGAGGGTGTTGGTGGGGGTGAGGGGTTGGGGGTGGGGTGGGTGTGAGGGTGTGATGGTGTGGGTAGGGAGTGAGTGTGGATGGGTGTGGTGTGGGGTGGGTGTGAGGGTGTGGGTTGGGGAGTGAGGGTGTGGGTGGGTGTGTGAGGAGTGTGAGGGTGGGTTAGGGTGTGGGTTGGGAAGTGAGGGTGTGGGTGGGTGTGAGGGTGTGGGTTGGGGAGTGAGGGTGTGGGTGGGTGTGAGGGTGTGGGTTGGGAAGTGAGGGTGTGGGTGGGTGTGAGGGTGTGGGTTGGGGAGTGAGGGTGTGGGTGGGTGTGAGGGTGTGATGGTGTGGGTAGGGAGTGAGTGTGGATAGGGAGTGAAGGCGGGGTGGGTGTGAGGGTGTGGGTGAGTGGGTGGTGAGGGTGTGGGTGGGTGAGTGAGTGTGTGAGTGTGAGTGTATGGTAGAAGTGAAGGTGTGGGTGGGGAGTTGTGGTGGGAAGAGTGGGGTGGGTGGGTGGTGTGGGAGTGGGAGTGGGTGGGGAGTGGGTGGTGGGGAGTGGGAGGAGTGGAGTGGGAGGGGAGGGTTGGAGTGGGGAAGGGTGGGTGGAGAGTGGGAGGGTGGGTGGGGAGTGGGAGGGTGGGTGGGAAGTGGAAGGGTGGGTGGGGAGTGGGAGGGTGGGTGGGGAGTGGGAGGGTGGGTGGGGAGTGGGAGGGTGGGTGGGAAGTGGGAGGGTGGGAGGGGAGGCTGCGAGTAGGCTAAGTAGGTGAGAGAGGGTTGGTGGGGAGTTGCTGAGTGTGTTAGGATTGGATGGATCAGTAGGTGGGGACTGGGTGGGGTGGAGGGGGGTGACTTTCATGAATACATCGAAGCAGCGCCTGAGCAAAACATTACTCACTTACCGGAAGTAGATCAGAATGACAACAACAATGGTGTACTTCCGGCTCCTAATCAAGGACTGCATTCAGCTACTCGCAGCAGCTGCACAAGAAGTTCCTCACGATTCAATTAGAATCTAAAGGTTATTTGAACACTTCAATTGGTGTCCAGGAGAGGCCAGGCCTGGATATAAATGGTCACCCAGTGCCCTGGCTGTTAGAATGTGCCCATGCCCGTCAAAAAGCTTCTTTCATGGCAAAGCCAATCAAGCCTAGAAGACCGCATTTGATTATGGTCCGTTGGTGATTTTGTAGTATGATAAATAAACTTAATTAAAGGAATAAAGGATGAATTCAAAATAATGGAGTTTTGTTTATTTTGAAGCAAAAGGAAAAGACAGAAGCACAAAACACTGCACCCAAACAAAGGCTTAGGTGTGAGGGT
>JASIRB010003459.1:0-12068 GCA_030323885.1 Branchipolynoe longqiensis | reverse complement strand
CCACACCTCCACACATCCACAGCTCCACACCTCCACACCTCCACACATCCACACCTCCACACCTCCACACCTCCACACCTCCACACCTCCACACCTCCCCACCTCCACACATACACACATCCACACCTCCTCACGTCCACACCTCCACACGTCCACACGTCCACACGTCCACACCTCCACACCTCCATACCTCCACACCTCCACACCTCCAACCCAACTCCACACCTCCAATTCCCACCTCCACACTCACACTACCACTCCATACCTCCACACCCACATACCTACACACCTTCACCCATCCACCATCACATCTTTCCCCATCACACCTCCACACCTTCCCCATCCACCTCCACACCTCCACACCACCACCTCCACACCTCCCACGTTCAACCCTCCACACCTTCCATCTCCACACCTCCACAACCTTCAATCCACACCTCCCCACTCCAACCCTCCACACCTCCCCACCTCCCACCTCCACACCTCCCACCTCCCACCTCCACACATCCCTCACCCCCATCAACTACCCCACAACCCCCCACCCACCCCCCCCCCAACTCCCCCTCCCCACCTCCACCCTCCACACCTCCCACTTCGACACCTCCCACCTCCACACCTCCCACCTCCCACCTCCACACCTCCCACCTCCGCACCTCCAAACCACCCACATCCACACCTCCACACCTTCCACCATCCAGACCTCAAAACCTCCACACCTCCCACTTCCACACCTCCCGCCTCCCACCTCCACATCTCCCACCTCCACGCCTCCACACCTCCCACTTCGACACCTCGACACCTCCGCACCTCCCACCTCCCACCTCCACACCTCCCACCTCCGCACCTCCAAACCACCCACATCCACACCTCCACACCTTCAACCAGCCACACCTCAACACCTCCACACCTCCCACTTCCACACCTCCCGCCTCCCACCTCCACATCTCCCACCTCCACGCCTCCACACCTACCACTTCGACACCTCCCACCTCCACACCTCCCACACCACCACCACCACCACCCACACCCACACCCCACCCACACCTCCACCTCCACACCTCCCACCACCTCCGCACCTCCAAACCACCCACATCCACACCTCCACACATTCAACCAGCCACACCTCAACACCTCACACCTCCCACTTCCACACCTCCGCCTCCCACCTCCACATCTCCCACCTCCACGCCTCCACACCTACCACTTCAATACCTCCCACCTCCACACCTCCACACCACCCACATCCACACCTTCAACCATCCACACCTCCACACCTTCACACCTCCCACTTCCACACCTCCCACCTCCACACCTCCCATCCCCATATCTTCACACCATCACCCCTCCACCCATCCACACCATCCACCTCCACACCCCCCACCTCTACACCTCCACACCTTCAACCATCCACACCTCCACACCTCCACACCTCCAACTTCCACACCTCCACACCTCCCACCTCCACACCTCCACCCCTCCACACCTCCAACTTCCACACCTCTCACCTCCACACCTCCCACCTCCACACCTCCACACCTCCCACCTCCACACCTCCCATCTCAATATCTTCACACCATCACCCCACCACCCATCCACACCATCCACCTCCACACCACCCACCTCCACCCCTCCAACTTCCACACCTCTCACCTCCACACCTCCCACCTCCACACTTCCACACCTCCCACCTCCACACCTCCCATCTCATTTCTTCACATCATCACCACCAACCACCTCCACACCTCCACACTTCAACACATCTCATCTACACCCCACCATACCTCCACACTTCCACACCTCCAACCTTCACCCCTCCATACCTTCCCCCATCAACCCCTCCACACACCCCACCTCCACACCTACACCCCTCCACCCGTCCACACCTCCACACATCCAGCCCTCACCACCTCCATACATTCACCCCATCCACCCCTCCACATCTCCACCCCTCCACACCTCCCAGCTCCATATCTCCACCCCTCTACTCCTCCACTCCTCCACCCCTCCACCCCTCTACCGCCGACCTTCCCCACACCTCCACCTCTCCACACCCCAACACACCTCGGCCCCTCCCCCCAGTCCTCTGCACACCATTGGCTTTGGACTTACACATGTTGCTGGCAGCTAGTCAATATCGGCTTGCCTCAGTGAATAGCACCTCCATCCACCTCCTTCCTCCCCCCCCCCCCCCCCCTACCCCCATCCCCGTCCCCCACGTACATTTAACATCAGTTCCGGCGCTGCCAAGTAACAAGAAACCAAATGCTGGCGCTCGTCTGTCTGAACTGCTCTGAGCTGCTCTGACCTGAAAGTCATGGCTTTTATATGGCATTGACAATGACTCTCAATGTAAGCAATCCTTTGTAACTGCCTCCGTATAGCAGGCCCAAAGTGGAAGCATAACTGGTGGGTCAAATTGCCTTCTCTCAAATACCCAACACAGTGTGGCTTCCGAAGTGCCTTCCGAAGTGGCTTCGCCTTTTGTGGTTTGACGTCCCAGTAACATGAGTGGTCACGTCTGCACGCGTGCCAACTTGTGGTACTCCCCAACGCTGCGCGCGCCACCTTCAGGAGGAGACAAGAACGATTTCAGGTGCTCGGCTCCTGCCTTTTAAGACGGCCAACTCATTCTGCACCCATAAACCCAGCCCTGTCAATATCATGCACGTGTGTATTTTGTTTGTTTGATTGAGTTTTACGTCCCGGCAACATCTAAGGTGATATCAGAATGGGTACCGACTTGTGACAGTGCACACTCATAGCGATTGTATAGTGCTGCCCCACTGGTATGCCAGGCTGCCCACAACATAAGCCGATTTTCCACTCAGTCACATTATCCTGGTACCTGAGCCAACCAGTTCTTGCCCTATCCATGTAATGACGAGTGCCAGGCTAGGTAGCGACAAGTATCAATTTTGTAAGTCATTGGTTTGATTTGACTGGGATTCGCGACATTCCGCATGGGAAGCCTGCAGTCTAACCGATAAGGCGACCACATCCGGTCACATGGGCCGTGGTTGCAGGCTGGCAGCTGCAACTCACCATGACAAGTTATGCAGTGTGGATCCAATGATGTCAGCGAGACCTCCGCCAATGATTTGCCTTCATTTTGCCACTTAAGCTGAGACGGTCTTTTCCTGTATCGTATGAAGCAGTCTTCTGCTCATTTGAAAAAAAAGAAGTTTCGGTGTTAACGGTTAATTGCACATTGGTAATGTGATATGGTAGTTGGGGTAGGCTCAAAGTTGCATGGTCAATCATTATGATCTATCTACCTTACTTTATGAGAGTTTATTTTTAAGTCGCTAGCTTTTACGTTTAACTGTTACTAGTTTATAGTTCAGCCATTGTGGAGTTTGTTAAGCTTAACACCAACATATTAGCCACGGCCTATGTTAATTATCCCATAATATCTGTGCGTATATTTGATGAACTTAGTAGAGAGTGACAGCAATTTAACTATGCAGTCTGTCCCCAAATTAAAACTAAAGTACAAACAAAACCACCATGTCATATATCACCATTTAAACCAAACTACAAGATATCTGTTAACTTTTTTTTATCAAATCTATTTGTAGTAGTGTATTTACCAATTCAAAGCATATTTGGTGTGGTACCTCAATCGGTAAGGGTGCTGACTAGCTTCCTGTACGGCAGGTCGTAGGTTCGAAGTCCTACTGAGTAAAACGAATAACTTTCACAATTGATTCTTGTTGTTACGTAGCCTGTTACTCGGTATTTCTAGGATCAGGCAAGGACTGGTTAGCTCAATGTCAGGGTAATGTGGCTGAGTAGAAAATATGATCATAGTACCAGCCACCTGGTGTCCCAGTGGGACAGCACTATTATGTCGATACGAGTGCACACTTTCGGTACCCGTCATGATATGTCCTTAGATGTTGCCATGAAGTAAAACCTAAGCAAAATTAAAAATCTAACCTGGTGGTAATTTTTACTAGGATAGTGCAAGGACTGGTTTACTCCTTATCAGGATAGTGTGACTGAGTGCGATATGTGGTCATGATGCCAGTTACCCAGGCTCCTCATGGGGCTGCACTATACCATTTCCACGTGTCCCTACTGCCACAAGTTGGTACTGTACTGATATAACCTTAGTGATTGGTAGTATCTAAAACCCCAACAAGCAAATGCAAAATCCAAACCTACTTCAAAAGTGATGTTCTCATGTTGATTCTTTTGGAAATGTAATTAATGTGCCCTGCGTGTGGGAGTTAAGTAATGATTACTAATGTGAAATCAATCAGAAGTGAACTGTTATCAACTTTTAATTACCAAAAGACTGTCTTGAGGTGTAATAATCAGAAAATAGATTTTTCTGCTGTTCAGAATACATGAAGTAATTAATAAATAATAAGAGTTGTCTGCTGTTCGGGATACAGGAAGTAGTTTTCATGCGTGGTTACTCTTTCCTATTTGGTTTCATCTGGTTTTATATCTTGCCGCATGAGATACATTATACCACTTGAACAGTAGAAAATCCTGATATATATATATATCATAATTATATATATGTGATGTATAATGCATTATACGAGTATAAATGCAAGGTGAACATATACTGTATATATCTATTCCTCCCTGGCGCATTGGTGGTGCCCCCCGCCCCCACCCAACCCGCTAATGGGGTAATTGGTGGGCAGGGTCCCCCTCGCCAGACACACACTGGCGTGTTGGTTTTCATCAGTTCATATAATGGTTAATTAGCCCACTCTACGCTGGCTGTGCTATTTCAAAGCCCACTGGTATCATGACCATATTTTCTACTCAGTCACATTATCCTGACATTTAGATAACCAGCCCTTGCCTTATCTTAGTGATACCGAGTACCAAGCTATGTAGCAACAAGTATATATATATATATAAACAGTTGGCCCCAATAAACAGAACAAGATAAGACTGATGTGGTTGAGAAGAAGATATATATTCTCTGGTGGAGATATATTAAATGCCCACCTAAAGTTAAAAATTGAATGCGTTAAGGCCAGGCGCAGCTGGCATACAGTGCACAGGGCCGCTCACAGGGGGCGCCACCGTGGTCTATGTCATAATAACAGGGTCAGCTAGATAGGATAAGTGCTAACTATTACATAGGGAACTGAAGATCGGTAGTGTCCTTGTTTATATTCCCATAATGGATTATAGAGCACATAAACAGTTGGCCCCAATAAACAGAACAAGATAAGACTGATGTGGTTGAGAAGAAGATATATATTCTCTGGCGGAGATATATTAAATGCCAAGAGACCCATGGTCCCCCCAACCCCACAGTCTCAGTATACCGGCTCAGTCGCACCGGCCAGTGCCGTGGAAACCCTAATGTCGTTCATTATGCGGACGCTCAATGGCGTCTGCAGGTAGGCGAAGATGGTATCGCTCGCCCAATCACCGCGCACCCTGAGCTCTTCCAGGGTGGCGCCACACAATGATAGGAAGGTACAGCCCCCCCTCCTCAAGGAGTGGGATGAGTAGTCCCCAGCGTCCAATCCCGCGACCCCACAGAAGTGCTTCAGCATCCCTTGGTATGTCGAGTATCGCAGTTCCATCGTGGCGCCCGCTGGCGTGGGGATCCGGAACGCCATGGCATCAGGCCCAGCTGGGACCTCCCTGAAGTGTCTCTCAGTCCAATAAACTGCACACAGGGAGAGGTCCGGGCACCTAGCCACAGGTATTTCGAGCATCCGCTCCGCGAATTGTATCGTCTTGGAGCGACGAACTCGCACCAACATTCCCCATGGGAGAAAGGAAAAGTCTCCCCTGAGTAGTGACGAGTCCGAGGCTGTCACCTGGCACTTCCTCAGTAGTGCCCTAAAGCTGCACAGTATGGCCGCCCGCCAGGCGGTGTGCCCCGCCGAGGTGGTCAGGGCAGCGAATATTCGCCTAAGCATGTCAGGCAGTAAGGGGGCCGCCTGCCTGGGATGGCAACCCCGCTCCCGCTTGATGCCCTTCAACGTGGATGCCAGCTCAAAGTTTTTGTAGTCGATCGGCTCCGCGCCCTCCGTCTTCAAGAAGAAGTTCAGGCCACTGAGCTGGCCTGAATGCGTTAAGGCCAGGCGCAGCTGGCATACAGTGCACAGGGCCGCTCACAGGGGCGCCACCGTGGTCTATGTCATAATAACAGGGTCAGCTAGATAGGATAAGTGCTAACTATTACATAGGGAACTGAAGATCGGTAGTGTCCTTGTTTATATTCCCATAATGGATTATAGAGCACATACTAGTTGTCCTACATAAATAAGAAAGACACAAGACATGATAGTGGGTAAGAGTTGTAATCTCTGGCAAGAGGAACTACGCCCCTTACCGAAAAGAAAAATCCAGCTGTACAGTGAGTGGATGTAGGGGGGGGGGAGCGTGCGTGCGCAGACGTGGCGCCCCCCAACGGACATGAGTGAGAGCAGGATGGTAGTTGTAGGTTAAGCAGGCCCAACCAGTAGATGACTGGGAGGGGGAGTAGTAGATAGGCTAGGGAGAGGATGGATGCTTCCGGCCTTATTATACTCGTATAATGGCTTATACAGCATATATACTTGTTATATATATATATATATGATTCCTCTGAGCTAGTGGAGGAGAGACCCCACGCAGGAGGCGGAGAAGTGCATGCTGGTTCTCCCCCCCCCCACACACACACACACGCACCCTGGGGAGGGGGCGGGAGGTAGTGCCACCCACTCCAGGTATTATTACATGCGATAACTGACTATCCATATATATATATATATGATATACATATGCCGATCAATATATGTGTATATGTGTGTATATAATATATACATATATGTGATGTATAAGCATTATGTGAGTATAAAGGCGCATAAGGGAATTATTATTATTATTATTATTCTAATTCATTATCTACCAAGCATTGTCCTCAATGTATTCACCTCCTATATCTACATACTGTTACTGGTGGCGCCACCTTCAGCCTCCTCCTGTACTACGGGCTCTCCCGTTATCATTCAAGACCTGGAATTCGAACCGTGCAGACGTCCACCTCCAGCTCTCCCCCACCACCTACCACCTCCGCCAGGATGTCGGCCGTCTACTGTTCGCTCTGCGCAGCCTCCCACAAGGAAGCAAGCAGGTTCGCATAACCAGATTGAGAATGAGTCTAAGGGGCAGTCATCGCATCTGTCATGGAGGACTTCGGCTGAGTGGTTGCTGGAACGGTCAACAAAATCCATTCAGGAGTTGGAAGCTCCGACAGTCATGCAAAAGTTGATAATGGAGGAATGTGTAAAGGAGGTGCAGGAGGGGCTGGCCGCGATGCGGCTCACCGACAAGCTGGAGGAACTAGAGGAGGACGGGAGATGCTGGGCAGGCGCAGGGCTGACCGGAGGGTGAGGACAGGCAGGGACCAGCGCGAGCTGGCGGCGGAGACCACAAGGGGCGATGAACAGCCCAATCATGGACTCGCGGCGCACCAAGGCAGAGGGAAGCCGGCGCCAGAGGAGCTCACATCATATGGGATGCGTTCCCATCACCGTTCGAGAGGGGATGATGCAGACACAACAATGACTCCGGATCGCAGAGCTGGTCCAGCAGCAGCACCAGGAGGCAGAGAAGTAAGTGGTCCCTTCATAAATTCACTATTGTGAGCAAATATGTTAAGAAGCTGAACCCACATGAACTTGTCACAGCCTCAGTTCTCTGGAGCCTAGACATTGACACTCTCTCCAGGAAGGACTACCATGCCTTCCTGGAGCACGTGCACTTTCTGCCCGTCCGTGCCATGGCGGATGACTTCAAGGACGCGGCATACATACGATACAGCAATTAGAAAGAAAGCATGTGTCCATGGTTTTGCCGCATTCTCTGAAGCGTTTCAAGGCCCAAGTGTCCTACACTACGGCTCACAGCAGATGAAGAGTAAGATGGGATCTACTTCTAATGGTGCTAAATGGGGAGGCAATGGTGGCGGAGGCAAGAGGGCCTGCTACCACTGGAATAAAGAGGGCGGATGCTTGCGCTCCGATGAAGTATGTAACTACAGCCACAGCTGTGGAAAGTGCAGGAGCCGCTCCCACAAGCAGTACAAATGCAGCAGGGACTGACGACCTGGCACCCGCCATCGCCAGTACATCACAGGGACAGTAGTAGAGACAGCTAATGATCACAAGTGTGTGGGTAACGGCGCCTTGAATGCCGATCCAGTAGCATATGATGATCCCTATCGGGGTGAAAAAGTGTGCGTCTTGGCGACCGATGTGATGAACGACACTGGTGAATCCACTGCCGGTGGCACTGGCCACATAACTAATGAAAATAAATTGTCCGTCTATGTCTCTGTCGGTCCTACTAATGTCCATGAATTGGGTGTCGATGAAACTGATCACACAACTGTGTTGAGAATAATTTGTGTGTTGTTGTTTCTGATGTTGCTGCTGATGACTACAGTATCGGTGATGTGGGTGAAAATTGTAGTGCCGCCGGCGGTATAAAATGTTTCAGGGGTGGTGGCAAAAGAATTGATACAGGGGACCAGACAGGTATAAATCTTGAAAGCCGCGCGTCTAGCGACGATACTGACGATATGAGCAGTGTCCGTATAAAGTTGATACCAAGGACCGGGGGGGGGGGGGGGAAGGGGGGGTGGGCAATAACCTTGATAACCGCGCCTCAAGCGGTTACACTGAGAATCGTGATACCATTGGGAAATTTTATTGTACATGTAGTGATGTATATAATTGTATTCTGTGATGTATTATGGCTTAAGCTGAAGGTATTGTACACATCCAAGTCTTTAGTTTCACTGCGCTGGGAAATCACAACCCATGATCTGCCACTCGAGAACCAACCTCTCCACTCACTCAGCCATTCCGTCCGGCTGTTAAAAGCGGGATGAGATTAAAAGCCGCACCTCTATTAGAAGTGGCAGTTTTAAAATACATTCCTCAGCATCTTTAGTCGCGTTCCTTATCTGGCAATCACTGTGTAAGATAACCTGACCCCAACACTTTGAAGACAGGTACAAATGAAAGCTGCATCTACTATTGTTGACGTGCGTGTGAAGAGATGAGTTGAGGAAGTAAAACGCTGCCAATTGCCCAGGGATCCCTCGTCCCACCCCCTACCGCCTCCCCTCCCCCCCCCCCCCCCCCCCCCGCCCCCTCCCCGGTGGCCACACCCGGCATGAAGCGTGAGAAGTTGAGCGATGGGAACTGGCAGGTATAAAAAAAACTAAGCACCTACTCCTGGGAATTCCCAGGCGGATGAATGAAGTACTTAAGGCCATACCTCTAATTTAATTTCCTGTATCATTTTATTTTTAGAGACGGAAAACTACCCACCACAATGGTACAGCTTCAATCAAGGGTTACAATGTGGGTTTGCAACGAGAATCTAGCAACCCAGTTACACTTCAAGGGAATAGAGCTGGGGAAAGACTAAATAAATGGAGAGACATTAAGGAGTGTGTATTAAAACATATGTAAACATATATATTTGATATGTAATATATACATTTAAGGCATGGAGGTGGGGATGGCCTGGCCGATTTTCTGTATCTATGTCTATTATTGTTACCTATCCTTGTAAGGGATCCACTGCTATTCATTATATTATTCTCTGCACCATTGACGATTGTGGCGCCACCAGCCTATTTAACCGGTGCCACTCTGCGCCACACTGCGCCACACGGCGCCACACTTTGACCATGAACTATAATGTTTAAGGTGGCAAGGGTCCTTGCCAGGAATTACTCTTCTCATGCTAAACTGTTGTGTGTTGTTCCTATGTAATGAGCTTATTTATATATATACGTATGTGTATATATATATTTATATATGTTGTTTATATATATATATGTATATATCTATGTATGTATTACGAAAAGAGGCCAATTGGTGGAAGTTGTCGGCGTCGAGCATGTATGTCGGCGTCGATCGGTATAATTATAATTTAGCATTGACAGAGGTGTTGGAAAGTCTTAAAATTTATCCTGAATGTAAGGGTCGAGAAAATACAACAACCTGATTTGTTTCTAGGATAATTTAATATAAAACAAAGAAATGCATGAGACTTTAAGAATTCCGACGCCGACATCTATTAAAGTTGTTGGCGTCGATCATTGGATGTCGGCATCGATCGGTATAATTATAGTTTAGCATTGACAGAGATGTTGGAAAGTCCTTAAATTTATACCAAATGTAAAGGTCAAGAAAATACAACATTATTTGTTTCTAGGATAATTTAATATGAAACAAAGAAATGCACTACACTTTTAACAATTGCGACGCCAACATCTTCACTTGACCACCAATTGGCCCGTTTTTCTGAGGCTGACTCTTATATATATGTGATGGTCCACAGTCTTCCGCACTGCCACACACTCACAGAAGAACGCTAAGATTGAGTAACACTAACAGTATGCTTCAACTGGTTTATTACAAAACCTATCCGTGGCGTCAGCATTCAACTGACCCACCCCCTAACTCGCCAGGTCCCACATCGCCTCTATAGGTGGGTGGGGTGTGTGCTAGCCACACGCAGTAGAGCGCAGCCCAGTCGGGGCTCTACCTGGAGACTAGCGTGCCGCCATCTAGCGCAGTTCAATGTAACTGCGTAGGTGTGTGGCATAGTGTCTGCCACCACCACGTGGTAGTGGAGCTCATGTACAGACTACTACAATATTTATATATATATTTTTTTAATATATTTATATATATCTTGTTTATATATATATAATAAATATATATGTATATATCTATGTATATATATATATTTATATATATATAACCTTGTACATTATTATGGGAACTGGACGCAGGCTGAATCTGTGGGAGTGCTGACTGGCTTCCCATGTAGAAGGTCATGGTTTCAAACCTCAGTCAAGTCAAACCAATGGCATACACAAATTGATACGTTTTTGCTAGATATAACTAGGATTTAAAGCCCCAACGAACATTATCATGAAATAATTAATTAAATAAAAGATGAACTGGATTTTGTATTAATTTGGCAGCCGTAACCTACTAGCAGTACGGGATTTCGTGTTCCATTAAATTTCAGAAAATTGTCACATCAACATTAAGCATGTTGGCGAGGCTAACATGGATAATTTGCGTACGAGGCCAGTTCCTCCTTTCCTGTTCTCACTCTCCCCCTTTCATGCTCACTTGCTTTCCTGGCACCGTCCTGTGCACTTCACTCGCAAGGGTGTTGGGTGCATGCTGATGGGTCTACCTGTCTCCTGCTCCGGTCTGCTCTGACCTGCGCATCCACTGGGCCCTGTCGGCCGCTTGATCACGATTACCAAACATGAACTGGGTCACTGTTACACCTGTAGGTCTGATTTATTTTTAATAAATTCTTAAATTATCTCTGCTTGTTTCCTCTTACTGTTCTGGGCCGAGTAAAGTGAATTAATCATTTGTGCAATATTATATTTCTCAGATAAATATCGTAAGCAATTTGTTTCAGTGGTTGTTTCCGATTTGGGAATCACATCGTAAAGCTGCATAATCCGATGGAAGCATAAACTTTTCATAACCAAAACACTTACCTAGATTTGATCCTACCTACCCAACTTAGACACTAGTACAACCATCGAACATATATTGCTGCGTAGAAGGACATATTAAATCAATTTGAAATAACTTATTACTCTTGAAGCATATGATGCCCAACATTTTCACATTCGTCCTAAACATTGATGCGCGACAAGGAAGAAAGAAAGGCGGGGGTGGGAAAAGAGGCGCTTTATTTAACACCTCAGACAGAAAATAAGCAAATATGTACAACAGGTCAAAACGGTAAAAGGAGGCAATAAACAGGCGCTCATGAGGAGCAGAGGTAATGTCAGAGTAATGAGCTCGGGGGAGCTTGAAATGTCGGGTGAGGGGCGCCGAAGAGCCCTCCACCAAAAAAGGAGGAGAGGGCTCGAGGCGCGCCCGAGGGGGCGGGGCGGGGCACGGGGGCGTGCACCGCCTCTGAGGTCCAGGGGGTGCTGGTGAGGGGCACCCGCTATCGGTGGCTTGGGCGTCGGTGGTGGTCTTGGGTGTCTTGTTGAGTCGGGGCCTATGGCAACAGGGATGCGGGCGGCCAAA
>JASIRB010003478.1:0-12050 GCA_030323885.1 Branchipolynoe longqiensis | reverse complement strand
TCCGGTATGGCCACACCCGGGCCGTCCTCGGGCTCCCCGGGGGGCTCCCTCCCCTCCACGGCCCCGTCCTCGCCCGCAGCACCCTCGGGCCACGCCAGCAGCGAGATCGCCCTCCTCATCGAGTCCATCAACCGCCTCACTTGCGCGTGGAGGACGTCGAGACGGGGTCTCTTGGCTGATTGGTATTTCTTACGTTTCCGTGTTTGGGTCTTGGGGACACTCTGGCGGCTACTCTTTCGCCCTGTTGGCTTGTTTTCTCTGTCTTTTCACAAGCGCTGGTGTTGTGGGGATTTGCGTTGGGCGACGCCTGGGTTTGTGGCCGAGGCTGGTGTTTGTTGGAGGCATATCTTTGGATTCGCGCCACGAGGGCCCCCCGAACGCTCCGAGGGTGAGGGGGAGTAGCCTGCACCCGGCGGCTCCACGGCAGGAGGGGAGAAGCAGCCCCAGCATCTTTACGGCCCTCCCGGCCCGCCTCCGGGCCCTCCTCCGGGGCGCACCGCCCCGCCACACCGGGAGGAGCCGACGGACGCCCCCCGCCATCCACATCAAGCGACGGCGCCCCCCCGTGGAGGACATCTACACCCGGAGTACGAGCAGTACTCCCGCGTACACGCCAGCTCGACACCGACAGCGCCGCCCACCTACCGCCAGCATCCCGCGGAGCACACCCCCACCTCCGCGGCCGACGCAGTCCGCGACATCCTCGCATCCGCCGAGGCGCAGCACACCGTATGGCGCCGAGGTATTCCTGCTGAATATGTTTTTCCTTCTGATCTTGTGGAGAGGGGTCCGGGGCGCAAGGCGGTTAAACTCGGGGAGGCGACCAGGGACGAGTATAGCCTCGCCCTCCTCTCACTGGTGAACCACCCTGCCTTCCCGGCCCACTCCCTCCAGGGCCTACACCACCACCACCTCACCGTCATGAGGGACATCCTCATCCACCCCTGGCCGACCGTCCGCCAGTACTCAGAGACCATATTTTCCTGGATCGCGGACGGAAGGCTCCCCCAGGGGTGGCATGACCCTGTGGCCCTCAACGCGGTCAGGCTCGACTCCCTCACCACGTCCACCACCCCGCCAACACCAGCTCCCCGAGGTGACGAGGGGGCCCGATGCGCACACTTGCCCCGGCAGCAAGTCGACACCCGCACCGCCTACGATAGGCACGCTCACGGGGCTCCCTGGTCCGCTTGGAACCGCGATCCCACCTCGTGCGATCGGGCACCCCTCGGAGAGGCTCACGGCGAGGTGGGAAACAGGCACCGGCACGTCTGTGCATATTGCGCCAACGTCCGGCGCATATTAACAATGCACAGCGAGGCCGCATGCCGCACCAAGCAAGCCCGTGAGCGCCAGACCCCCGCCACCTCGGCGGATTTTTGATCCGCCGGCCTCCCCCCGGTTGGCCCGGGGGGCATAGCCCGGCGCCCCACCCCCACCATTCCCGACAGCCCCGCAACGCCCACCGACGGTCCCCCAGCGAACACCGATCGAAACGCCGCCCAGACGAAGCCGAGGATCATCACCCCGCACCTCACACCTCAGACGACTCAGCCCAGCCTCACGGGAGACCCCCCCCAGACAGCCCAGCCACCGGCCTCCACGGCTCCGACCTTCACGACACCGCCTTCATGAAGCCGCCCGACCCCACCCAGCCCAGCCCTGAGGAGTTCGCGGCCCCCCGGCTCGACCCTCGCCGGACCTCCTCCCCCAGCCCTCAGGAGCGGGCCTACCCTTTTTTTTTGGCCGCCCGCTCCCCCTCCACCTAGACCCCGGACCCTCCTCTCATCCAGGCCTGCCTCTCCGGGCCCCGCCTCGGGCGCCCCGCGCCCCCGCCTCGGGCGTGCCTCGAGCCCTCTCCTTACTCTTTGGCGGAGGGCTCCTCGGCCCCCCCTCTACCAACTCTGACACTGCTCCTTATGAGCCCCTCACTATTTATCCTCTGCTCCTCATGAGCCCCTGACTCTTTGCTCCTCGCGAGCCCCCTGCTCCTCATGAGCCCCCTGTATTGCTCTGTGCCTCCTCAGCCTGTTTACCTCCTCAGTTACCCTGTTTGTACCTTACTTTGTCATTTATTGTTATTCTCACTGTTTCTCTGTATGTTGCCCGAGGCGTCACAATAAACGCCTCAGTTTTCCCACCTCCGCCTCTGTTCTTCCTTCTCGCGCATCGGTCGTAATGCGAAGCATTTCGTTTGATGCGAGGGGAGGGAGAGCGACTCACCCGGCCCTGAGCGACTCACCCCCCCCTCCTGCCACTGCTCACCTCCCCCCACCCCTGAGCGACTCACCCCTGCCACTGCTCACCTCCCCCCTGAGCGACTCACCCCCCTCCTGCCTCTGCTCACTTCCCCCCTTATAAGGCCGCCCGCCGGCCTCCCTCAGGCACTCAGCCTCCAGCCGCCTTCCAGCTCTCTGCCCTTTTCTTCTCCACCCACCCACCCAACTCTCCCTCCTCTACCCTCCCCCCTCTGCGGCGGAGGGCTCCTCGGCCCCCCCTCTACCAACTCTGACACTGCTCCTTATGAGCCCCTCACTATTTATCCTCTGCTCCTCATGAGCCCCTGACTCTTTGCTCCTCGCGAGCCCCCTGTATTGCTCTGTGCCTCCTCAGCCTGTTTACCTCCTCAGTTACCCTGTTTGTACCTTACTTTGTCATTTATTGTTATTCTCACTGTTTCTCTGTATGTTGCCCGAGGCGTCACAATAAACGCCTCAGTTTTCCCACCTCCGCCTCTGTTCTTCCTTCTCGCGCATCTATGGTTAATTTAATGAAATTTCACGATTTGAGTATGTCATTGTGTTAAATATGATTGCATTCAATAGATTTGGCCCTAATATATCGCCGCCGTTGCTAGGGTAGCTAACGCCTCCACGCTTTGGCTCCACGCATACCCCATGACCCATTTCTCAACACCGGCGGTAGCTACCCGAACGCGGTCCTTACCACCGGGGCCGATAAATAATTCTTCATGCATACGAGTCCTGGATAAGAAGCGAACAGAATCAATTTTTTAAGTCATCGGTTTGACTCGACCAGGATGCCTATAATCTACCAAAACGGCAGATGGACACTCAACTCATTCCGCAATGCCATCTGGTGCCCCGCATTGAAGATCCAGGTAAGAAGTAATGTAGTCAAGCAAATGCAGGCATAAAGAGGTCTTTACTCAACGGACTGCGGCGTCATATATTGTAAATAACTGTATTGTAACATGGCTGGAAGACCAGTGCCACGGAGCTTACAAAAGAGAGTATTCAATGAATAAACTATATTAATACAATAGACAGAGAAAGTAAAATAGTAGGGTTGGTGGGTGGAAAATGTGTGCATTGCCAGATCCCCGAAAAGTGAATAGAAAGTGGTGAGGTGTGGGTGACGGGACGGAAGCTGTGTGAAAGCCGGCGTGCCGATCAATTGGACGGAGAGATAAACTTGTCTATCCACCAAAGGGCGCAGCAGTCCAAGGCGCTGCGGGCAGGGGAGGAAGGAGGTTCGTCGTTATGGCTGAATAAACTGCAGTGGGAACATTGCGACCAATTACACCAATTGGACCAACTTTGCTTAGCGATGAATGAAGATTACTTGCATAGAAAAAATAGCACACTTTCATCACAACAAAATTGAACTTGTTATCTTTAATATAACTGATTAATGTCATACATTTGTGAATGAATATCATAAGCGACATTCTCAAATGCATGGTTTCTCTTTAGGCTGGTGGTTTTGTCTCCTAGCAACATCTCAGGCCATCAGTGAATGAGTAATTGTGGTTTTGGCATGCTGAGGTCATCACAGTACTGACTTATGCAAACGCCCACTGGCACACGAATATATATATATATATATATATATATATATATACAGATATAGTGCTGCAACATTGTGGTACCATGCACATGGCAAGTTTGTTTTATTTAACAACACCCCTAGAGCCCACTGATTTTTATCATCGGCTATTGGAAGTCAAACATTTGGTCATTCTGACACATTTCTTTAGAGGAAACCCACTGCCACCACATAGGCTACTCTTTCCGATAAGCAGCATGGTGACTTTTATATGCACTTTCCCACAGACAGGACATCACTCACCACAACCTTTGATGAACCAGTTGTGGACTACTGTTTGGGATGGAAAATAGCCCAAACTGCATGCACATCTTTAGCTGTTGCTAGCACGTAAAACAACAAACAAACAAAAACTTTGATTCAGTGTCTAAAGCCCGGTCACATACACGTTAGTGAACGTACTTGAACGTAATTAGAATAACGTGGGTGAAACGTGATTTCACTACATTCAAATACGTTAACGTACAGGAGGTTTTGGTTGATCACCCACCTAATAGTAAGGATAAATACGTTACGGTACGGATCCCGGTACGTCCAACTACATTCAACTAAATTCAACTATGTTCAACTCTGTTACAATCCACTACGTTCAACTTCGTCCACTAACGGCTATGTGACCACAGCAGATTGGCCAAGGTTTTGTGCAGGTCAAAGTATGCTAGGGTATGCTAGACTACATTAAGAAGTACGCTAGAGTATGCTAGAGTATGTAGAGTATGTTATCATCTAGAAGGCTACGTCTGCTTCAAACACAGTGCACTTTTGAATATGTCCAAAGCTTAAATCGGAACTCACGGCCCACATACATTCTTATCGTGTTCTCATCACGGAGAAGTATGGATGCCGCTACATTGCACTACGTTCAACTACGTCAACTACGTTCAGCTACGTTAGCCTCCACTACGTTCAACAACGTTCACTAATGTCTATGTGACCGGGCCTTAAGAAATATGCACCCAGTCTGTTATCAATCCACATTATATAAGTGCATCCTGTAGCCGTAAAGGTGGAAAAACCGGGTTAAATATGCATAATGCACGAAATAGGATCAGATTCAGTGGCCGAATCGCTAGAACGCCGGCTTCCTGTGTGTCAGCTGGGGAGTTTAATTCCCGGTCGAGTCAAACCAATGACTTGCAAAATTGATATATGTCCCTTCCTAACCAGATGCTCTGCATTATTAGGATAGGGCAAGGACTAGTTGGCTCGGGTTCATGTAAATATCACTGAGTGGGATATGAGGTCATGGTTATGGAGGCCTTGTCTGCCAGTGGGGCAGCACTAGAAAGTCTCCATCAGTGCAAACTGCCACATCCTGTTATGATCTCAGATGTTGCCAGGATGTAAAACTCCAACAAGCAACCAACCAACAACATACAACGGGATGTTGAGGGTTTTGAATTTAAATCCATATACTTGATACTTGTCGCTTCCTAACCAGATGATTGGCATTATTAGGATAGGCCAAGGACTGGTTGGCTCAGGGTCAGGATAATATGACTGAGTGGGATATAAGGTCATGATTCTGGAGGCCTTGTCTCCCAGTGGGGCAGCACTATACAATCGCCATCAGTGCGTGCTGTCAGACGTTGCTACCCGTCCTGATAGGACCTCAGATGATGCCAGGACATCAAACTCCAACAACTAACCAACCAACAGCATACAACGACGAGATGTCGAGGGTTTTGAATTTATTAGCGAATTTCGCATTGTTGAAGCTGAGGTGAAAGAGCACAGGCAGCAGGGGTCAGGGGTCATTTGGTTCCCAATTAAGGCAGGCTGCGTCACGCCGATAGCGCCTCTACGCGGCGGCGCGCGCAGCCTCCTATACGTGTGCGCACGCAACCGGATGTTCCGTAAGACCGGCAGTGGAGGGCGCGGGCAGGCTGCAGGCTCGAACGTGATCCCCTAATTACACCATGTTCCGGAAGCCCACCCGGTCACGTGGGTAATAGTTTGAGTAGCAAATTTGACATGGCACTTCTAGTTTCTAGTTTCATTTTGACTTGGTTGGTTTGGGGATTTTGCAGTTTGGGAACCAGGCAGCACACATCACCCAGAGCACAACGCACATCGGACAGCACAGTGCACAGTGCACAGTGGAAAGTGCACAATGCACAGCACACAACGCACAATACACAGCACACAATGCACACCACACACTGCACAATGCACATCACCAGTGATCACACAGCGCACAACATACAATGCACAGCGCACATTGCACTATGCAGATTGCATAACGCACACGGTGTTGTTCTCTGTGGCGGAGTGGTTAGAGTGTCTGACTTTTTTCTAGGTCGGACTCCTAATCTGAAAGTCGGTTGTTCAATTCCCCATGCCCCCATCTCTGCCAATTTGGATTTCCGCTGCTGTGAATAACTTACAGCATCATCAAAGGCCAGTTGCTCTCATACCCTGTCTATGTGGTGTGGGAGGTTAAAAATCCCTTGGGTCGGTAAAAGTGTAGGCTTGGGCTTTCTATCGACAAACTGTCTAATGGTGAAAACAAGCCTATTTAGGCTTATCCATGATAGGCAGTATAAATCTTCAACAACAACAACACTGACCAATGGACAACACACAGCGCACAACGCACATTGCACAATTCACACTGCATAATGCACATCATACATCATGCATCATGCATCATGCATCATGCATCATGCACCATGCATCATCTCATCGTGCATCGTGCATCGTACAGCGCACAGCGCACAGCGCACAGCGCACAGCGCACAGCGCACATCGCACAGCGCACAGCGCACAGCGCACAGCGCACAGCGCACAGCGCACAGCGCACAGCGCACAGCGCACATCGCACATCGCACATCGCACATCGCACATCGCACATCGCACAGCGCACAGCGCACAGCGCACAGCGCACAGCGCACAGCGCACAGCGCACAGCGCACAGCGCACAGCGCACATCGCACATCGCACAGCGCACAGCGCACAGCGCAGCGCACAGGCACCGCACGCGCACGGCACAGCGCACAGCGCACGGGGGGGGGCGCACAGGGGGGTGGGGGACAGCGCACAGCGCACAGCGCACAGCGCACAGCGCACAGCGCACAGCGCACAGCGCACAGCGCACATCGCACATCGCACACTGCATAATGTACAACATGCATCACACAATACACAATGCACAACCCACATCGCACAATGCACAACACCCAGCGCACAATGTACAATGCACAGCGCACATCACACAACGTCCATTGCACAACACATAATGCACAGCGCACAGCACATTGCACAATTCACAATGCACAACACAAACACGGAACTGCATGACATGGAATTTATTCAACACAGGTCATCGTATAAGAGGCAATGGTCAAACAATTAAGTAGTTCAATCAATCATTGTGGTTGTTCACCCCGGGGTAATTGTTTGCGCACTATGCACACATGTGGGCGAACCGTTCGCTTCCACTGCAGTGTGATGCCATGAATCCACAGTCCTGTCCGGTATTCCACCTGTGACAGGACCGGCAGTCCGTGTCGTCGTTTAATTCCGGGCACTTGTATGGTTGCTATGCGGTTGTGGCGGGGGTCTCGCTTCTGTAGTAGTTGTCGTAGTCGCTACGTGTTTATGGGGAGTGGTATCGACAGCTGCTGCTGTACCATTTTTGGGCCTGAGCGCTCCTCGTTCATGTTAGACAGGTGTGGTGTTGAGTGTCCTTGATGGGTGGAGTCTTTCCAACCTTTTGGGAGCCTGCCGTTGTCGATCATGTTGAAAACTCGCTCAGACCACGCCAGGCACATGTCCCAATCCCACTCAACCGCCATGTTTGTTTTTTTTTGTATTTTTTTTATTGAGGCTGTATTTATACTGTCCATAGCATATAAGCCCGGGTACCCAGGCTTGTTTTCAATGCTGGCCAGTTGTAGTGTTGGTGTTATCTTGCCACACAGTAGCTGCTGATAAGGTATTTGTTTGCATGCATTTCAGTAGCAGATAGATAATTGGTTAGTATGGTTAATTAACGACATGCCCGAGGTCATCCATGCATTCATCCAGATGTTTGCGGTCGATACAAAGCTGTATATGGAGGTTAACAGCCCTGAAGATCAACAGGCACTACAAAAAGACCTAACTGCACTTGAAGACTGGGCCAACCTGTGGCAACTACATTTCAATGCACAGAAGTGCAAGGTCATGCACCTGGGTAACAGAAATGAAAATCTCAGTTACTACATGCGCACAGTGTTCACTATGTTTTCAGTGTATTCGTTCAGGGGCTCCACCCATGAATGCTGTCCTTGGTCATTCTGTGTATCGCCGAGAGGTACTCGTGGCAGGCGCTCTCCCCAAGGCCTACACTACCCTTACCGTCCCCACAAATTACAAAGTGGTGAGGAAGAAGGGGCTTTGCTACCTCTTCGCTTCTTGCCGTAGGATCTGTGTGTGCCCAGTATGTCACTGATTACTTCCCGGTGGTGTGAGTTGTCCTCATCTGATGAGGAGAATGGGCATCTATCCTTGCTGCGGCGTGGTTTTTGTAGTTTCTTTTCATCCCGACTGTGCATCTTCTTGGAGTTGTGGTGGCCGCTAGCGGGGCACCATGGGTGACGGTCCTCCTCAGATGACGAGCGGGGGAGACTGCGGCAGTTTTTGTGTCGCGAGGAGGTGTGCTGATCTCTTTGTGATGTTGATGTGGAGGCGACGGACGATTCCATGCTAGATGATCGCCTCCTCTTCTGTTTGGTTGTTTCCATTGCTGCCATGCGTTCAAGCATGGTCTTGTTGACCTCGGCCTGCTATGCCAAGTTGTCCGCCGGTGACTGCTGGAGCAAGGTGATCTGGAAATCTGTGGCGGTGGTGTCTGTGGAGGTGGTGTCTGCGGTGGCGCAAGGCTGTTGTGTCCATGCAGGCGTTGGTTGGGCGAAGGGAGACCTCTGGTGGCCATGCTGTCATGTTGATGACAGCGTGGCGTCTGCTGCACCGTCTATGCGGGCTGTGGTGGCTGCAGGCTCTGCCGTGCGGCGTTGTCTCTTGGCAGCAAGCAGCATCGTGGTGAACAAGCTGTGAGGTCGAGGCATCATGGTGTGTGGAGAGGAGTAACGTGGTAGTTGTTGTCGGTCCCCCCCCCCCTGTGAAGTCTTTGGTGACTTCACAGATATCGCATGGCGAGATGTAGTTCTGTGGAGGTCCGGCAGAGGGCATGAGGCATTCGGGTTGGAATCCAAGTAGCGCAACGAAGGAGCAGTCCACTGTTCACGCGCAAATTATCCATTGTGTCTAACAACATGAACGATGCACAACACAACACACAATGCACAACACACAATGCACAACGCACAACCCACAACTCAAAACGCACCAAATTTGATTGAATTAACTATGATGCCGGATCCAACAATGTCTTAATGGAGTGGTACTGTATAAAATACAAAAATATATATGAGTATATATATGTAACGAAGGAGGCTAGAAGTCAGATGTAGAGGTACATAAGGGCGACATCATTTATTCCTACTACAACATGTGTTATGAATGCTTGAACATCAGCACAATATTATCTCTCAAGATGAACACTCATCGAATACTTTGCTTAGCAATAATCAATATTATCTCTCATGATGAACACTCACCGAATAATTTGCTTAGCAATAATCAATATGATACCACATAATGAATAATCAGTACAATATCGAGTCAAATGATATCTGGCTGGGCCACTGCCCTACCGAAGAGAAAAAAAAACAACTCAAGGTTGTGCTCTGGGCGCGGCTGGCAGGCGAGTGAAGTCCAGCGCACCTCGGGCAGGGTGGGGGCGTGAGCAGACACAGCGCCGCCTGCACCCCTGGTAGCGAACCCAGGAACCACAGTAGTGGAATGATCAAGAAGTAGTATAGCGGGAGTCCTTCTCTCTTAGATCTGCATACAGGTCTGTATACAAGTTATATATATGCACAGTAAATAAGAGAAACAACATTACTGTCAACTCTTTAAATATGAGGCCAGATGCATCTATGAGATGAGACACGGCTACGGGCAGCCAACTTTGGAAGGAACTTTACACAGGAGATGCGACAACACCGCAGCGCCATTCCCATTAATAACACAACATTTTCTTGTTTATTTGCTGGGGCTTTGCCGCCTAGCAACATCTATGATCATATCAGGATGGGTACCGATGTGTGCGAGTGTGCGCTAATGTAAATATTACGATCATTATCATCACATTATCGATTTGTGGCAGCATGAGCTCCTGGCAATATTAGGATCATTATCATCATCGTCATCATCGTCAACAATCCCTTTGTAAAATTGTCCGATTTGATACATGTGAACCGAGGTGAAATTACTATAATAAATTACAGAGCTTGGCTAAGAACAGTCTTTGGAAGAGTCACCTCACATGCCCCGCCCCCCCCCCCCCACATGGTATTGTTATGATCATTGACCACTGCATTGTATTCTAATTGGAGGATTAAGTCATGTGACCACTGCATTGTACTGTGATTGATGAATTGAATCATGTGACCACGGCCATCTTGGATCTTGAGAAAACCTATATAAGCCAATAAATTGAAGAGTCTCATTCTCTTACTTTCACTCTAACCCTGTTTCCTTCATTGGTCGTAATGCGAAGCATTACGTTTGATGCGAGGAAAGGAAGAGTCCCTCCCCCCCCTCCTCTCCCGCGCTGTCGCGCAGCATTCGCGCCTCGCGCGATGCCCGCTGCTCACCCTCGCCCTCCCCCGGCCCTGAGCGTTCACGCCTTCCCTGCCACTGCTCACTTTCTCCCTTATAAGGCCGCCCGCCCGCCTCCTTCAGCCATTCGCCTCCAGTCTCCACCACGCCGCCCTTCTTCTCCACCCACCCACCCAACTATCTCCTGCTAGCTCCTTCTCCCTCAGGTGGAGGGCTCTTCGGCGCACCCCGGTCATAGACCCTCAGGACTCCCTCCTCGGGCCGTTCCCTCGGACACTCACTTCAGCTCATAGCCTACCCTCGATTTCTCTTAATTTGATATGTACTTCAGAGTGATACCGACCCTGTATATCTTTCCTATATGTTTTTATATTTGTTGCTGTATATTGCTTGTTCATATTATTGCCCGAGGCATCTCAATAAACGCCTCAGTTTCCCAGCTCCGAGTTCTGTCTTCCTTTTCGCGCATCACCTGTAGTGCTTTCATTTGACCTATTTACACCACCCACACCACCAGCCGGCACGTTTACACCTTGTCCTCGGCTGGGATTCAAACCGAGAACCGTCAGCAATTGGGAAGCCAGCGCCTTAGCCACTACATCCACAACGTCCGGTCAGCGGAAACACTAGGCAATAGCTACAACATACATCTAGATATTGCTTCACGCTACTGTGTTATCGGCAAGCATCAGCAATCAGTTTGTGTAGTTGGTGACTGACCCACCTGTTTATTTATCATGGTGATGCAACCTTAAGGCCCTGTCAGACTACGATGTAACAACGTCAGCATAGGGAGAACGTGAAGAACTGTTGAACTTCTCGGCGTAGTATACAAATTTGGGCACAAGTTGAACGTGGCTGCAGCGTAGTTGACAAGTGCGTAATGTCGGTAAAGCATAGTGATACCGTCATTCAACGAGAGAGGACAATGTCATTATTCTCGCGGATTGTTATGAACGTTATTCCATCACCAGAACTATGTTACGTGACGTTACATACATCATGACACGGTGGGAAAACGTTGAACGTACGTTGAATGTACGTTCTCCTGACGTTCTCCTGACGTTCTCCTGACATTCCCATTACGCCGCGTGGACGTTTCCACCGGGTTTATTGTGGGTCAACATAGTGGAATGTAGTTGAACGTAGTGAGCAGCATTTGACTAATGTCCGTTTAATGTCATTGACATTCGCCAAACGTGTACAGAACATACTGCGAACGTAAACCCTTACATTTGAGTTACATCGCCGAAGTAACATGACATAATGTGACGTAGTTCTATGTCAGTCCAACATCATTCTGATGTCATCATAACGTAACCCAACGTACATCAACGTTATGATGAAACGTGATCATGTCAGGCATATGTTTGCTCATTACGTCGTAGTGTGACAGGGGTATTATGAGAATCTAGCTGTCTGTAAGAAGCCCCCACGCACACACACAGACACACACATACACACCTCACGTCCTCACTTCGCCCTTCACAGCCTTGCTTGTTCACCATTGACACCACTTATGTACACTAGTA
>JASIRB010003450.1:0-12067 GCA_030323885.1 Branchipolynoe longqiensis | reverse complement strand
GACAGAACTTCAATGTAACACCATCACCATTTAATCAGTTAAATTGAATCACAATCAATCAACAATCAATAAACAAGCCACTGGGGCGAACAGGAGGCTGGCTCCGAGTGTAAGTCTCGCGTGTGGAGAGCTGAAGGCGGCTGGCACCTTGTGAACAGTAATGTACATGAGGTCCGGTGAAGCCCCGTTTTAATGTTGGCGGAAGAAGCCGATATGGTGCCTGGAGCGATAATGATACAATCAACACACAATCACGATAATGTAAACAAAAACCACAGCACTTAACCCCCTAGAAAAGAGGGTGGGTGGGAGGGGAAATTTGACGTTGCTAGTTTGAAAGCTGGGAGAGAAGTGGCCGGGGAGAAAGAGGCCGGAAGTCAGGTGGGGAAAAAGGAGGTCAGTTCTTTGCCTCGTGCGTGAATTAAACATGTTGCCTCACCAACATGCCTAATTCACGACCTCGGACAAAGACAGAACTTCAAAATGTACACCATACCATTTAAAATCGAGGTTAAATTGAATCACAATCAATCCGAACCAATCAAGTAAACAACCACTGGGGCGAACAGGAGGCTGGCTCCGAGTGTAAGTCTCGCGTGTGGAGAGCTGAAGGCGGCTGGCACCTTGTGAACAGTAATGTACATGAGGTCCGGTGAAGCCCCGTTTAATGTTGGCGGAAGAAGCCGATATGGTGCCTGGAGCGATAATGATACAATCAACACACAATCACGATAATGTAAACAAAAACCACAGCACTTAACCCAACATAGAGGAAAGTGCTGTGGGAGCCTTTGAAATGGGCAAGTCACTCAGGTAATTAAACATCGCATTACTGGACCATGACCCGGCCCGCCTGAGATCGGCCAAGGGAAGATCTGCCATTACACACGCCTGAGCGGCTCCTCGTCTCAAGCTATGGAGCGTATAATGGGTTCTAGTGAGCACCTCCTGAGAGGCGGCTAAATTCAGGACTCTAGTCAGGGCACGGGCCGTTAAATAATCACCCGAGGGAAGCACAAATGCTGGCGAATCCCTCGGGAGGGGGTTAAGCCTTATATAGTTCTTCCAGGCCGCTACTGGGCAACAGGGTGAGGCAGGCTTCACTGTGGGGAAGCGTGGGAGAGGGAAGGGATAATGGATGGGCTGGCTTGGGGATGCGCGGGAGGCGAGAGCGGCGGGGGGGGTGGTGGATGGCGAGGGTGGGGGTTTAGAGGACTTACTTTGCGAACATAACCCGGCGAAGTCTACACGATGTTTCTTCACTGATCTAAACGCATAATGAACATTCAGCGATGCTACTCATTGTTTGTCACGCACCTCAGGATTTCACGATACGCGATTGGCGGGGGGTGGGATCATATTCGGGTCATACAGTAGCGAGGGAAGCTAACGCTGATACTTGGTCAGTGATGGCTCGCAGTTGGATAGCACACACACCGAGGAGAGGGGGCGAGTTCGTTGCTCAATGTCGGAATAGGCTCACGAGCACTTCAGGCCTCACTCTCTGCGATGAGTCAGAAATAAGACTATTCTTATGAGATCCGCGGGAGACAGCGGGAGAGCTCGTTCTACTACATGACAAGACCTACGGAGCAGACCCTTCCGCAGTGTTTTTAACTCATAGGAATTGAAAACATTAGAGGAACTTAACAACGGGGCAATAACGATCTTTATCGTACTCATATAGTTCTCAGCGGAACCTGGGGCTCTGAGCCGGGTAGAGAGATAGGTCCTGAATGCCAGGACATCGTACAGCGACGGGTTCGTAGGCGCGACACCGTGGTCCAAGCAGAAACGGACATACACTCGCACGTGTAGATTCCTGTTCTTACGAGTTCCGCCTGCCAAGGCTGCAGCATAGTTGTCAACCAGGCGTTGGTGCTCGACTACTGTGTAGCCTGGTGAGTAAAAAAGCAAAAATAAAAAAGATTACTTACAGAAGACCTTACAGCTCGAAATCAATCAGCTCAAGGGAGGGAATGACCTGAATCTCTTGTAATCCCCTTACCTCTACCTCCCTAGCGGCTGTTACCCTTGCCTTCTCACTTAGAGGGGCCCTGCTCAGTGCATCCGCAAGAACCAGATCAGCTCCAGGCTTATACTTCACTATCAGTTCGCAGCTCTTTTTTGCCGCTATCAGCCAGAGTTGGCGGGCACAGGCGCACAGGAACAGGTCCCTGCCGGACCCGGAGGAAAGGACTTGTTGGGATGTCATATTATCCGTGTTTACCACAATCACGAACTCATGAGGACGGGAAGGGAGCAGGAAATTAAGCGCTACTACCAAATTGAATGCTTCCCGCTGTGCTATTATCGGGATCGCATTTCTTACCTCCTCTGAATACAGACACGAGTAATATTTCTCGTTCGAGAACGCTCCCCCTGCCTCCAACGTTGAATCACACTCTATTACCCATGAGGGAGGAGGGGCTGGAGGAAGGAGAACGACATTATTGCAAGTACCTGCGAACCTTACAAACCACCCTACGTCCTTGAGGATCATGGGGTCGAAAACATGCTGGCCTACGTTCGGCGCCGCCCTGAGTGCCGCCAGCACCCTATTCATAAACCGGGTGGCAGGCCTGACACACTTTGCCACGTGCTGTAGCTTCCCTGCCAAGCTCTGGAGCTGTTTCCTCGAGGCTGTCGACCTCGCTCCCCAGTCCCGACACTCATCTAACACTTCTTGCAACTTAGCTTCTGGCAGTGTGAGGGACATTTTCAAGGTATCAATCTGGAACCCTAGCCACCCCATGTCTTGTGCAGGAGGGAAACATTTCTCCAAAGCCAGTGACAAACCCAGCTCACTGGCGAGCTGAAAGAAATAGTGATAAGCCTCCCCCGCTCTCTCCCTAGTTAGCTCAACCCCAATGAAATCATCTATATAACACAGAGCAAAAAACCCTTTCACCCTTAGTAGCCACACTACGGCTCTAGTCATCCGGGCACAGGCCAACGCAGACGTCCTGCAACCAAAGGGGGGAGCTAAGTCTACATAATACTGAGAACCCACCATTAAACCAAGTAGAGGCGTAGAAAGGGGGCATACCCGCAGCTGCCTATAAGCTCTGGAAAGATCTGCCGACCACAACCAGGCCCCTGAACCCAACTGTACCAACCGATCTGTCACCGTAGTCACGGAGGGCAAGGAAAATGAGAACGGCTGCCCTTGAAAGAACCCCCTCTTTATCCCAGCATTCACACTCTTTCCCAGCGGAAAACTAAGGTCTAAGATAACCCTACGACTCAGTGAATTTTTCTTCGGGCGGGTCATTAGGGGACTAATCTGAAACCACGGCTCAAATGGTTGTAACACGAGTGGACCCAACATGGCTTTTGCACTACATTCTTTCTCTAAGAAACTCGTAATATGGCAGTCGGTTTCAGCATTCGCTGCATGATTTACCAACGTTGGCGTCGGTGTATGACTTGCTGTATAGTCTATGGGCCACCCGTATGCTAAGAAATCGACTACCTGGCTATCCGGATAGTCTACCAAGTACGCCCTCCATGCGGGAATGATCAAGTCTGAAGGAAGCAGCACCTTTCCTGACAGATAATTCGGTAGCGCAGTTTCCCTTACCAGGTCATACGTCTTCAAAAACTCAATACTCGTCCACAACGCTGCCGGCACTGCGACAGGCCACAACTCACACAGAAGGGATCTATACTCATACGGGGAAGGGGGAGCCTTACACCTATGTTGACTTGAGCCTGGGTATAGACTCAAAAAATCCGAACTCGTATTAAAGCAATCGTACTCTATTTCTACCGGCACCTGTCCTGCATACGAAGGCTCAACATTTTTACCTACACCCACCGGGAAAGGTGCAACCACTATTGGAATATCGGTGTCAGTCAACACCGGCTGAGTGTCAACGGCACCTATGGCCGGCGGATCCACAAGTAGGTCAACCACCCCCTCCCCCCGCCCAGCCGGGCAAGGGGCGGCGACCCACTGCCGTACCTGCGACTGTGACCCAGTTTCAGAACAAGGCACAGCTGACAACAGACTAGGCGAATGTAAACACAGAGACTCAAGCGGTCGTTGTACCGACCCACCTACAGTAGAATTACGCGTTACTGACTCAATTACGGGAACATGAAAGTTTTTAACTCTATCGCTGCTTACTAGCATACATGGGACCACAGGTGAATTTCCACTCAACAACACATCAGTAACAATCGGCTTCGCACTTACAGCAGCGGGTTGAGCAGTCGGCTTGTCAGAGCCCTTTCTGTCATGGAAGGACCTACGCTTCAAGCAGTCCTGCTCTTTATGCCAGTGTACTCTTTTCAGTCGGTAAGCACACCACGCACACACGTGAAGCATCTTTGCCGGGGGAGCACCGTGGGTCGCCGCAAACCCGCAGTCCCTCCCCCAGTTCCAGTTGATGCAGGGTCTGCCGTCGGTTTCCTTGTTGTACTCCGTCCTAGAGTTTATCGGCAACACACCTCCCACCTGAGCTGGGGAGGCCACCGCCTGAGACTGAACTGCTACAAACGGCGGAACATAAGCAGACACTGGGTGATACACATGGGGAGACACAGTCCTACCCGCCGCCGTACAAATGTCCCTCTGAAGCTCTTTCAGTGCACCTGCATCCTCCCACCCTCTCGGGAGGCGACCCTCAGAAATTAGTTTAAACACCCGCTCCGACCAGTGGCGACAAACCGGCCACTCCCATAGCGTCGCCATATGGGCCAACTGTTGTTCATGATTAAAAATATGAGGCGGCCAAGATGGCGGTAGTGACGGCAACGTGGCCAGCGTACGCAGGGCGCCAAAATACTCTGGCCAGGTAGCTTCCCCTTGAGAAATAGTCTTAAACGACTCACCACGAGTTATGAACAAATGCGGCAAGAAACCAGTACCTTTCGGCTTGCGAAATGAAGACACCGGGTCCAAAAGGATATCGGCAATGGCCGCCGCTGCCTGCTGAGCTCGTCCCTCCATTCCTGCCTGTGGCCTGGTGACAGTGACAGTGGGTCCTGCCGGCTGAAGCACCTCTGCGAGGTAGTAGTCTGACGCCTCCCTCGGGGACTGCGCCTTCTGCCAGGCCGACTCGGGCGCTGGTGTTGGTGGCAACACTATAGGAAGCCGCTCAGGTTGGCGCGGCAACTCTGGTGAAGAAAATGACGGGTTACATTGTTGCGACACATACTGTGACTGACCTGGGAGCGGGCGCGGAGGCGCAGCAACGGTTTCCAGAACGTTCACCCGTGTCGCCAAGTCCTGCGTGACCTTTAACACCTCTCGCTGCAGTTCCAGAACCGTCGCCATATCTGACTGGGTTGCCACACCCTGCTGTGAATTCACCGGAGAGGTTGCGGGTGACAGCTGGCCGACTTGCGCTGTAAACCGAGCTTGTGACAAAAGCGACCTGGCAGCACGACGCAAGGACTCTCGCCGGAGCTGCGGTTTCCGCGGCGGTCGACCCACTTTCTTCTTCGGCGGCATCTCGAACCTGTGTAAGTAGAGAGACAGAAATTTGACGTTGCTAGTTTGAAAGCTGGGAGAGAAGTGGCCGGGGAGAAAGAGGCCGGAAGTCAGGTGGGGAAAAAGGAGGTCAGTTCTTTGCCTCGTGCGTGAATTAAACATGTTGCCTCACCAACATGCCTAATGCGCGTATAGGTAAACTCAATGGCCGTATGCCTTTGCTTTGCTCCCAAGGCCGTTTTCAGCGCATGCGCAGTCGGAACCGTGATCTAGTTTATTAGAACAATCATCCTACTAGCTTTATCTAACAGGATTATTGCGGACAGTCCGAACAATGGGACTTTGCAACATTAATTATATTAAATTGCGAAACCGATGGGAACTAGTTCCTGTTCAGATTAAACCAATTTGCAAAGAATCACACAGACTGAATTTCCCTTGGATTAACGAAGATAAATTGGCTTTAAAGCTGCATAGTCCAATGAAACGCATGCTTTTTTTAAACACTCACTTACTTAAATGTGATTCTACTTATCCAACTTTGATATTGGTGCACTTATTAAGCATCAAAGAGGGTTCCTAAACCAATTGAATATAACATGTTACAGATGACCTATATGGCGTCCTAATTGTGAGTAGCTTGCTACATTTAATTTGGCACATTTTCACCCCAAATAAGTGCCGTTGTTTTTCTTTGGCGCATTAGTTAATTGTGCATGGTGGCTTGCCACCATGGGTAATTTGCGCGCGAACAAGGGGACTATCTGCAGTGGCGTCACCTGGGTTCAATCTCGTCAACCAACATGCCCCTTGCCAAAATTCCTGCGAACCACCACCCCCGCGAGATCTGTGACATCGTCGTAGGCCGGCCAGGTCCTGCTTTCAACACTACGCCTCCAGACGCCGGACCGACAACAACCACCCGACTCAGTCGCCCACTCACCACAACAATAAGATGCTGTTAAAGTGATAAGGTTGAGAGCCTGATTCAATGAACTTTGACCTGATGACCTTATTCGATGTTAGTCTTATACATTTGACCTCTCTTGAAGAAAGTCCATGTCATATGACCTCTTGTTTGTGTCGTAATTATGCATGGAGAATTTCAATCATGGACAATTAATCGGTTTTCCTCACTCCATTGTGCATTGCTTGCTTCATTGATTGTTTGTTGTTGTTTTACGTCCTATCAACATCTATGGTCATATCAGTGACAGTGCATGCTCATGACAACTTTATAGTGCTGCCCCACTGGGAAATGAGGCCGCCAGCACTATGACCCGATATACCACTCACATTATCCTGACACTGAGCTAACCAGTCCTTTCCCTATCATATTAATGCCGAGCCCCAGGCTAGGGAGCAACAGGTATCTGACCATGCAACTGTAACTAAGCCATGTCATGCATTGGCAGGCATTATGGAAATAGTGGCTGAAATTGAATTTGAATATTCTCACAAGTAAGCACCTTGCAATTAGCTGTCTTAATGTTATTATCTCCCTATGAATAATAGGAGTTGGTGGATGAAGGACATAATACAGGGAGTCCGATGTTATCGTATGTAATTAAATCAATAGGCAACATTTACTAACAGGACTGGAAGATGATGTGAAAGAGTTGGTTTAGTTGGCATCGATGGACAAAACCTACTTATATAGATCCTTTGGTTTATTTGTTTAAAGTGCCATAGTCCGATGGTGTGATATATGCGTAAGAGACGTCTAGACGTCTAGACATGTCTGTAATATATGCAAATGAGATGACATCACATGACTAAGTGTGGCGGAGGTCTAGACCCCTGGACGTGGAATAAAGCATTCAGTATCCAGAAGTCAAAGTGTTCAGACGTCGTACTTTCACAGATGGTATTATGTTTATGTCATTTGCTGATATAAATATATTATGTTGGTAATTATAATCTACCTTACATTATAGTTTGAAGTAACATGTTTTTAAATGACTAACTTTTTAGATATTTAGAGTGCAAACATGCAAATTCGTCTACCTATCCCTTCGCCCTTTGCTTGAACCCATCAACCGATCACAGCCTACATCTCATCAGGGGGGAGGGGCACTATGTCCCTGCCTCCTTATCAGTCGACATCAGACTCTGCCCATTTTTCACCCAGCCAACAACCCCCATTTCTTCACCCACTCACCTCACCAACCTATGGGTGGGTGATAAATGGGGGATTGTGGTTTACAACTCTGCAGGGCAAGGGGTGTCAATCTCCCTGAGTTATTGTTATACCTGCAACACCTGCATGCCATACATACCATGTAGGATGACCTGATTCAAATGTAACCTTGTATCCTGGTATTTTCCACTGAGAGGTAATGAGGCCAGGAGATTGACGTATTTGGTTAATGGTGTTCTTCCTTTTATGGCTGTGGCAAAGTAAGTATCCAAGGGGATGGGGTAATAAATTCACTGATTATACTGTATGTGCTGTCACAAATCCTTAGCTAATGCACCAGTATCTAAGTTGGATATAGAATACAATCTAGATAAAAGATTCACCCGTACTTGTAGTACACGGGTGAAGGACAACGTAGTGTAAATACGGGCGAAAATAGGTTTAGTATGGAACCTGAACTAGAAACTGTGGCTCCAGTATCAAATGGCTACTTATATCGGCACAGATTTGGTGAAATGGGAGAGAATGCAAAAAGACAAGATGGCGGCCGCAGAACACCGTCGATTTCACTTTTAAATCTTATTAAACTAGATATTATATTATATTTTTCAACTCAAAGGTAGCGGGCTATCAATAAGACATATGTAAAGAATAATTGTTGCTTCTTAGATTGTGAAATTAGGCTCTCAATTCTTTGACCCGCATTTTCGACAGCTTTTACATAGGGTTGGTTTGCACCCCTACTGCAGCAGTACAGGGTGAATCTTGTATCTAAATACAATCCTGATAGGTATCTTGGTTTTGAAAAAAAATGATTTCATCGGACCATGCAACTTTAAGCATATGACCGGCATCTATTTTTGAATTGATATTTACAATCCCTAAAATTATAAAATTCAAATAAAACTTTCAAAGTGAGATGCCAGTACATAGTTATTGCACAATATAACCGAAATCGGCCCTATGCTATGGGCTTAACGCCTTCTATTTTCTATGGTATAAGCAATGTGTCTGTGTTATTTTTAAATGGCGAAAGCACCTTATAAATATTGTACTTCTGCTTTCTCCTTTTACATGTGAACAAATTACTGATAAAAATATCAACTTACGTGTACATTGATCATGTGGAAATAAATATTGTATTATTATTAATATTATTATTATTATTACTGCTCAGTTGCAAAGTCGCATATACTGGTCCCAATGACGTAAGGCCTGCTTGTTCGTGGCGGCGCTGTTGACCAAGCCACACTGGTCCCTCCATGTATGGCTTCCATATATGGTCCGATGACGTCATGCTTTGGGCCAAGCCAAAGAACTACTTATCTACTTGGTTGCTACGCATGTTACTACGTCACATCGGAAGAACCCGTTTCTCTTAGTTACCTCCGGTTTTTTAGGCGATGTAGGGCGACTTTTTTTCGTGGCTCACTGACATTGATCCAGTGAACGTAAGTAACAACAAACTAAAATATGTAATAATCTAGGAGATGTTTTACTTGTAGCCATACTGCAGTAATACTTGGCCCTGATATCTAGCTCACATATTAACTCAAGTAGAATATGATTGTATTCACTTTGCAGTACTTGTTAATTGTGTTGTACAGTTGTAATATTTTAAGTGATATTATCGCTCGGTAGCCCATGTTATTTTTTATTTCTACCATAATATTCGTCTATCATGTGTGTGAGTGTATTTGTATTAGAATATTACCTCCCACAGACCAGTAACATCAGATTATGTACTAAGTTGTGACTGTTAAACCAAATATTGTTAGAGAGAAGGTATCTTGGTCCGTAGTAACTCGATTTTTCTTTGTTATTTTCTGTAAGGAAAAAATGCGTCCGAAGCAGCCAAAATCGGCCACCCACATCGTGGACGTGGTGGAAGAGTAAGTGTTTTTATTTACTGTTATGAAATTCCGATAATGTTTTGCTTTATATCTATTTCCTTATGTTAGTTTCATAACCGCCGACATATCCAACATTTGCGTTCTTACAACTATGTTTATTTGCCATCCTGTTAATAACATATAGTCGTCGAAGTTAGTCCATCGGTGGATGGCGTGTCTATGCTTATAGCCTAGGTAATGTACAAATGTTTATCCTACTTGAAACTGTTTGATTTAATTATTACAGTATTTCTTGATCTTGTTTTAAAGTTTAATTTTAAGGGTCCACTGCATCCAACAAAAGCGTTAGGTTTTCACGTAGTTCTATTCCTGCTGTGTCATAGTTCAGTTGTGTTAGATGTTGGTTTTGCTATGTATACATTGTTAACACTATTTGCTTTGTAGTTTGTGAGTTGACTTCATCCACTATTTATGTTACAGACATTGTGTTTGAATTATAGATGTGTATATATATATATATATATATATATATATATATATATATATATATATATATATATCTACACACACACCTATTCGTACACATGGTCATGGGTTTGAATCTTAATCGAGTCAAACCCATGACATGCTGAAATTGCACTTGCTGCTACCTAGCCAGGCACTGGACTGGTTTATCAGGATAATGTGACATAGCCGTGTTCACACGGACAAAATGTGAGGCGCATCACACAAATCGAATCAGGTGAGGCAAATTGGTTGCGTCCACACGGGCAACATTATCCGCATCACAGGAATCGATTCACGTAGACTACCTCGCTTAGGTGGTTTACATGATCCGCATCACGTGAGTCGAATCAGCCCTAATCCGCATCAGACGTGCGTTCACATGAGAAATGGCTGTTAAAGTGAGAAAGGTTGTTTTTTTTTTAACTTTGTTTTTATACAAGTCGCTTTCTACGAATCGATTTACATTGCCCGTGTGAACAGGGCTTAAGTGGGATATTAAGTTATGGTACTGGTGGTTTGGTTTCTCAATGGTGCAGCACTATAAAGTCGTCATGAGTGTCCATTATCACATGTTGGTTAATGTGACTGAGTGGGATATCAAGTTATGGTGCTGGTGGCTTGGTTTCTCAATGGCGCATCACAATTTATAAAGTCGTCATGAGGCCCATTGTCCATGTTATGCGTAACGTGGGTAATTCGCGGCGGAGGTGCCGTAGCTTGGCACCTTCCAATCGGAACCGCTTGCTGGCGCCACCTGCAGGACCCAATTCTCAAAGAAACCACCGAAGCCAAGCTCACTGAAACCAAGCTCAGTTAGACTTATCTATTTATTGCTCTATTCATTCTTCCCTGGACTATCATTAAAAAGGTTACGAGATGAGTTCACATTGTAATCCTAACAAATATATATTTTTTAAATATCAATAGTTTATTTGCATTTTCGTTCCTCAGAATACGTGACTCACAACGATCTAAGAAATATTCTGGGTTAACAATATTAAATCATAATACAGTGAATTGCTAAATCAAAGTATCAATTAGATTGAAGAAATGTATGTCATATTCTTACGACTTCAGGTAATGATCAAAGTTTAATGAAACAAATAATACACTGTAGGCCGTCAAGTGTCCTACTTTCTCCTATGTTCCCTATTTTGTCCCTATGTAGCCCTATTTTCATTTTTAAATCCCTATTTTGTTGGTATTTAAAAAATCTGTTGACCCATTTACTATTTTTGAATGCCATACTGTGTCTACTTTGCACACTATTTATTCTGGATTATTAGAAACCAGGTTTTCAGAATATCACCTTTGCACCATTTCTGTCCGGAAATGTCTATTTTTAAAGAAAAATAGGGGGTAACTACTAAGCAGGGGTTGCCTACTAAGCTTCTAATGTGGTAGATTACGAATCAAATAAAATGAGACTTGAACAAGTAGCACAGTATGACATACTGTACATTAAAATTTGAACTTCAATTGTTTCTTTCCTGTTTTCATACTTGTTGAGGTGACTGCTCATTTGATTCCTTCTATGCACTATTTTGGTACATTTCCTCTTATACAAAAATCATATTTTCTTCCTATTTTGTGGAGACAATCTCTATTTTATCCCTATTTTTGTGATAAAGAAACCCCTATTTTAATTTGTTTGTGTATACTTACTGCCTCACTTGCCGCCCTGCCACTAGCAGCTGCATCTTGTCACACTTCCATAAAAACCAGGGTGCTTTGTCACCAGTTAGCAGCTAACTAACAATTTCCAATAAATACCACTTTGTGAACAAAAAATAACAACCTTAAGAACCCACCACCCATTCTCCCTCCCTTCTACCACACCAACAGGTGTCATGCTAATTATATTAATATATCACTGATACAGATGATTCAAACTGTATCTTTAACTGGGGTAGCAGCTATATATCATATGTATCCTATGCCAGGTGAAAGAAATACCCACAAAAGACACAACCCAACACAACCCAATACGCAAAACAACTTATGATTGGCATCCTGACCTCATGACACTGGATTGCTTCCTTCACATTTAAAAACCATGTCATGTGGGGTTTTCTGCTTCTCTGATGCGCGTGCGCGCACGCACACACACAAAACGTGCACACGCGC
>JASIRB010003436.1:0-12068 GCA_030323885.1 Branchipolynoe longqiensis | reverse complement strand
AAAACAATGGCCGCCGACAAGCAAGACGACCATGCAGACAAGTGGACTCCACCTGGGCATGTGAGTCACGCGTGTGGGGAGCAGCCATGGGTATCGACAATTGCCCCCGCACCACCAGTGAGTCCAGTCGAGCACGATAACTTTACTGAGAATATTCATGAAATTCTTGATGATGTTCCTGTTTGTGAGGTGGACGGCCAACTGCCACCTCCACCCCTCACCCCCATTGCATATAGACCCATCTTGGACAGGATATGGCCCCAACCACTTGAGGCACAATGGGCGGGTCACCCCGAGTATCTAGAGATATATAGGCAAGTCAGACTCACAGCACTCCCCAACCACATCTGCGCTAGGATCTCTTATCCCCTCAGGCCTCAATATACCTGAATGGAGGCGCCTTCTTACTGGTTACCATGACAAGCAACTTGTTGACTATCTTGATTTTGGCTGGCCCGTTGACTATACTGCAGACACGCCCCCCACATCAACCACCGAGAACCACAGGGAGGACCCCGCCCACCTGACATACATTGAAGACTACGTCAACACGGAACTTCAACATGGGGCGCTCCTCGGACCATTCTGTGAGCCTCCCTTCACACCCTGGGCTCAGTCCAGCCCCATGATGACACGCCCAAAGAAGAACACCACAAGCAGGCATGTCATCGTGGACCTCAGCTGGCCTAGGACGGCAAGCGTGAACAGTGGCATACGAAAAGGGTATTATCAAGGCAAGCCGAGAGTCTATACACTCCCCAATGTGATGGACGCCGCCGACGAGGTGGAGAGGCTGGGCACGGGATGTTATATCTGGTCTGCTGACCTCGCACGCGCGTATAGACAACTCCGCACCTGCCCACTCTCCACTCCCTTGCTAGGCATCCATCTACACGGAAACTACTACACTGATACCGCTCCTCCATTCGGGTGTAGGACATCCTCTATGGCATGTGCTCGGACCACGAATGCGGTTGTATACCTGCTCCGAAAACGTGGTCACTTTGTACACTGCTACCTTGATGACTTTGTGGGCGTGGCACCCACACTCCAGACAGCGACCGCCGCATATGACGACTTCAAGCGACTAGCAGACACACTGGGTCTGGATCTCTCCCCCAATAAGTGCATACCCCCGACTAAGACCCTTGAGTGGCTCGGTTTTGTCATATCCACAGATGACATGACGGTTACCATCCCCAGAGACAAACTTGATGACACCATGAATGACTGCCGCGCGTGGATGACGAAGCCCAAGGCAACCAAAAAAGACATCCAGAGACTAGTTGGCAGGCTCCACCACATTGCCAAATGCGTGGAGCCAGCCAGACGCTTCATGTCACGAATCTTTGACGCCCTACGCAGCGCTCCATGCACTGGTAAACATGATGTGCCTGATGAGCTAAGATCTGACATCAGGTGGTTTCTTCAATATGCCGCGAACTCGAATGGCATAGTTCTGTTAGACCCCACTAAAAAACAAATATGGGTGATAGAATGTGACTCATGCCTGAAAGCGGGAGGCGCTTTCTCCAGAGAGCACTACTACTCTCAAACCTACCCGGACGACATCACGAGGAAACATACCAACATTGCCCACCTCGAGGCGATTAACCTCGTAGCCGCAATGAAGAACCTCGCCCCTCACAATCCGGAAGATTACACTATTGTAATCAACACTGACAACATGGCAAGCCAACAGGTCCTCTCATCTGGTGCGGGCAGAGACCCTATCCTCACGGCCAGCGCCAGAGAGATCTGGTTGTATGCTGCCACCAAACACTGTTGCGTGGAAATTCTTCACAAGCATGGAAAGGATCTGATCCTTGCCGATGCTCTCAGTAGAAAAAGCATTGACGATACTGCTGTTAAGAAAGCCAACAAACTCACTCATGAAATGAATTTGACTGAAATTAACATAACATTCGATGACATTTTCACTACAGGTCTCTAGGATAAACTGTGGATCTCGACTATAATTGCTCCTCTATCCCCAGGTTACCCAGACGACACACACACCAGGGTGATGGAGCTCTACTTCGCCGGGCTGGCGGTCGGAACGTGGAAGAACAAGTCCCTGCAAGCAAAGAGATACCTACGATTTGCAGCAACCCACCCTTTCGACCCTCTGGACCCAGCCCAGTATGACCTCCTCGCCTACATACTATCACTCAACGAATCCCTGATAGCACCAGGTACTGCAATGAATTATATTAGCGGGGCCAGAACATGGGTCCTCCTTTTCGGGGGCACCACTTCAGCATTTGACTCGTACCCCTTAACTCTAATGAAGCGCGGAGTACTCAGACTATCAAACCACAGAACACGACAAGCCCCACCCCTATCACCATCATCTATACAGGCAGTGGTCCGGCACCTGATTACTGCCGGACCAGATGCTGCTGTGCTGATAGCGGCCATATTGATTGGCTACACCACACTATTAAGACAAGGGAACCTGCTAGCCAGCCACGCCCCCCAAGACCCTGGCCACTCACTACGACGACACGACCTGACACTCACAGGCGAAGGGCTCACCGTAACAGTACGATCCACAAAGACCAGGTGGAGACCAGGACAAGACTACACCATATCCATTGCACCACGCCCCCACTCCGTGTGCTGCCCAGTGACAGCCTGGTGCCGTTACATCCGACTACACGCTCCCCCACAGGCAGGCCCTGCCTTCACACTGCCAAGAGGGGGCCCCCCCTTACAGCGCCGATCCTCCTGGCAGCACTACGAATGGCCCTCTTAGCCACTGGACACTCTGCACCTGACGACTACTCTTTACACAGTCTCAGAAGGGGTGGTGCCCAGGCATGTGCTGCATCTGGAGCCTCGCTTAAGGAGATAATGGAGCTCGGGGCATGGTCCTCTACGGCAGTCCACACATATGTCCCTAGGGACCAGATATGCCCTAGGCCTCAAACTCTTCCTTAAATTGGTCAAGAGTTCGAGTCCCGGTCCTTAACTACTTGACTCACACAGACTGGGGAAGCTTCAATGCTCTGGACTGCCGGTTACCAATCTTGTACCATTATAACTGACCAATGTTCTGCATATCTGATATCATACTTGACTATATGTGTCTATCTGACTTATTGAACCTACCTGTTATTATGTATCAGATTGACCTTGTATTGTATGTGAGCCCTTTCCGATCAGAAGTAAATAACCGTTATATAATACCTCTGTCTCCGTCTCGTTAATTGTGGATGTTACGCGTAACATTGGTAATTTACGGCGGTGACAGGAACACCACGAACTGACTTACACCGGTGCGGTGGCGCCATCTGGCAGAAAACCTGATAGGCTACAAGCATAACGTGGTTCCTGGGGTTCCTCCAGATGGCGCCACGGGCAGTTACTGCGTCACGCGACCACCAGATCATTCCAGATTCGATCAGAACCGCCGCAGCCGCTGTCATCAAAGCACCCCTCTCGTTTTCTTCCCCCACCCACCCACACCGTTAAATGGAGAGTAACGATAGGGTCAAGAGTTTGAGTCCCGGTCCTTAACCACTTGACTCACACAGACTGGGGAAGCTTCAAATGCTCTGGACTGCCGGTTACCAATCTTGTACCATCATAACTGACCAATGTTCTGCATATCTGATATCATACTTGACTATATGTATCTATCTGACTTATTGAACCTACCTGTTATTATGTATCAGATTGACCTTGTATCATATGTGAGCCCTTCCGATCAGAAGTAAATAACCGTTATATAATACCTCTGTCTCCGTCTCGTTAATTACGTCGTAGTGTGACAGGGGTATAACCTGATATACTGACAGTCGGTCATTCTCTGCATCCCGCCGACTCTGTCTCTTGACCAACTGACCCCAATGATTACTCGCTTCTCACTTTCAAATTTGGACTATTTATGTAATAGAATATATGCATAGCTACATGTATATGCTATACACATGTCGGAATATATGCATAGCTACATGTATATGCTATACACATGTCGGAATATATGCATAGCTACATGTATATGCTATACACATGTCGGAATATATGCATAGCTACATGTATATGCTATACACATGTCGGAATATATGCATAGCTACATGTATATGATATACACATGTCGGAATATATGCATAGCTACATGTATATGCTATACACATGTTGGAATATATGCATAGCTACATGTATATGCTATACACATGTCGGATTATATGCATAGCTACATGTATATGCTATACACATGTCGACTTCCTCCCTCCTTCAAACAGAGACCTTATAAATGTCACGTGATATATATATATGTATAAAACACAATGGAATCTAGGACATGACATAGCTGACAAAATGTGGCAGTATTAGTCCAAACGATCAGCCTGGGTTGAGTCGACCTGTCGACCAGTCGACGTGTCGACCAGTTGGCAGCAGATTAGACCTACTAAACGGGGAGGGGTGGAATACAAATTGCCATTTGATGGGGATGTCATTTATCAAAAGTGTCACAACAGTGATGGAATTTGTAGGTATGCAGGTGTTTTTAGTGAGAAAGGTCTAGATTTGTATGGACATTATGTCTGTGTAAGCACTGTAGTTTATTTCCCATTTATGTGCAACAGGCAACCAATAACCTTAGAACGGTTCCTGTATAGTGTTAGTTCGGGCGCTCTATTAAGAACGGTTCCTGTTCAGTGTTAGTTAGGTGCTCTATTAGTATTAAGAACGGTTCCTGTTCAGTGTTAGTTAGGTGCTCTATTAGTATTAAGAACGGTTCCTGTTCAGTGTTAGTTAGGCGCTCTATTAGTATTAAGAACGGTTCCTGTTCAGTGTTAGTTAGGTGCTCTATTAGTATTAAGAACGGTTCCTGTTCAGTGTTAGTTAGGTGCTCTATTAGTATTAAGAACAGTTCCTGTTCAGTGTTAGCTAGGCACTCTATTAGTATTAAGAACGGTTCCTGTTCAGTGTTAGTTAGCTGCTTTATTAGTATTAAGAACGGTTCCTGTTCAGTGTTAGTTAGGCGCTCTATTAGTATTAAGAACGGTTCCTGTTCAGTGTTAGTTAGGTGCTCTATTAGTATTAAGAACGGTTCCTGTTCAGTGTTAGTTAGGCGCTCTATTAGTATTAAGAACGGTTCCTGTTCAGTGTTAGTTAGGTGCTCTATTAGTATTAAGAACGGTTCCTGTATAGTGTTAGTTCGGGCGCTCTATTAAGAATGGTTCCTGTTCAGTGTTAGTTAGGTGCTCTATTAGTATTAAGAACGGTTCCTGTTCAGTGTTAGTTAGGTGCTCCATTAGTATTAAGAACGGTTCCTGTTCAGTGTTAGTTAGGGTGCTCTATTAAGAACGGTTCCTGTTCAGTGTTAGTTAGGCACTCTATTAGTATTAAGAACGGTTCCTGTTCAGTGTTAGTTAGGTGCTCTATTAGTATTAAGAACGGTTCCTGTTCAGTGTTAGTTAGGCGCTCTATTAGTATTAAGAACGGTTCCTGTTCAGTGTTAGTTAGGGCGCTCTATTAAGAACGGTTCCTGTTCAGTGTTAGTTAGGTGCTCTATTAGTATTAAGAATGGTTTGTTCTTAGTTAGGTGCTCTATTAGTATTAAGAACGGTTCCTGTTCAGTGTTAGTTAGGCGCTCTATTAGTATTAAGAACGGTTCCTGTTCAGTGTTAGTTAGGTGCTCTATTAGTATTAAGAACGGTTACTGTTCAGGGTTAGTTAGGTGCTCCATTAGTATTAAGAACGGTTCCTGTTCAGTGTTAGTTAGGGTGCTCTATTAAGAACGGTTCCTGTTCAGTGTTAGTTAGGCACTCTATTAGTATTAAGAACGGTTCCTGTTCAGTGTTAGTTAGGTGCTCCATTAGTATTAAGAACGGTTCCTGTTCAGTGTTAGTTAGGTGCTCTATTAGTATTAAGAACGGTTCCTGTTCAGTGTTAGTTAGGCGCTCTATTAGTATTAAGAACGGTTCCTGTTCAGTGTTAGATAGGCGCTCTATTAGTATTAAGAACGGTTCCTGTTCAGTGTTAGCTAGGTGCTCTATTAAGAACGGTTCCTGTTCAGTGTTAGTTAGGCGCTCTATTAAGTACACATTATTCATATGTCGTTGTATGTTGGTGGCATTCAGAGGAGCGGCAGCTGGTGATCCATATAAAGCGCGCATTCCTTACACGCGGCATGCGGCATGCGGCATGCAGCGAGGTATATAAAAGCCCCTGCAGTGTGTGTAGTGTTTGTATTGTATGTAGTGTATGTAGTGTGTGTAGTGTGTGTAGTGTATATAGTGTGTGTAGTGTGTGTAGTGTGTGCAGTGTGTGTAGTGTCTGCAGTGTGTGTAGTGTATGTATTGTGTGTAGGGTGTGAAGTGTGTGTAGTGTGTGCAGTGTGTGTAGTGTATGTATTGTATGTAGTGTGTGTAGTGTGTGTAGTGCGTGCAGTGTGTGTAGTGTCTGCAGTGTGTGTAGTGTATGTATTGTGTGTAGGGTGTGAAGTGTGTGTAGTGTGTGCAGTGTGTGTAGTGTATGTATTGTATGTAGTGTGTGTAGTGTGTGTAGTGTGTGCAGTGTGTGTAGTGTGTGCAGTGTGTGTAGTGTATGTAGTGTGTGTAGTGTGTGTAGTGTGTGTAGTGTGTGCAGTGTGTGAATTGCATGTAGTGTATTTAGTGTATGTAGTGTATGTAGTGTATATAGTGTATGTTGTGTACGTAGTGTATGTAGTGTATGTAGTGTACATAGTGTTTACCTATCACAAATCCCACAAACGTCCATCTCCCGGGTGACCACCTCCCATCAGCACCCTTGTGTCCGTAATTATCAGTCGCCTCCTCCTGCTTTAAACCAATTGGACAAATGCGACTGATGGTTTTCTATTCGCACACCGCGTGCCGCATGCCACATGCCGCACGGATCGCTACTGGGACCGATCGAGTTGCCGCATTCGCATTCGCATTCGCATACTGCGTGTAAGGAATGTAGCCCATAGGCTTCAAGGCGTTTCGATTTTCTGTCGCATTCGCATACCGCATGCCGCATGCCGCATGTAAGGAATACCCTTAATAGTGCGACAACTTAAAGGGTGTATGCATAATTTGCTTCTTGATATTTGTATACTTTGTTGAGGTTGGTTCTCGAAGTTCGGAACTGCAGACGTGAAGAAAGAAGCGAGCCCTAGAATGTCGGTCGTGTATTCCCTCCCCCTGAGAGGTCGTCGGTCTTGTATTCCCTCCCCCTGAGAGGTCGTCGATGCACATTGCTATGTGACGTGTAATGGCATGTTTCGTGCGAGATATGGGAAACTTTGAAAATACTCGCATTTATTGAAACTAAATCAAAGTAAATATGCGATTCAATTTGGTAAATGCTTTAAAACCTACGCGAGCTCAAAGTTGGATAGTCCGATGGTTTTGAGTTTCTGTCATTTTATTAGGTTGCTCATCAGAATCTACCTTACTTTGGTTTGAAGTACCTAACTGAGACCCTATTTTAAGTGTAAACATGCTAAATTAATGTTGGTGTGCTTGTCAAATCTCTAACCCCATAGGCTTCATTCAACACCCACATGTTTGATTAAATTGGCTTTGTGTGCCCTTCTAGTGAGTAACAAATGCTTACTAAGCACACCGGTATCTAAGCCCTTCTAGTGAGTAACACATGCTTACTAAGCACACTGGTATCTAAGCCATTCTAGTGAGTAACAAATGCTTACTAAGCACACCGGTATCTAAGCCCTTCTAGTGAGTAACACATGCTTACTAAGCACACAGGTATCTAAGCCCTTCTAGTGAGTAACAAATGCTTACTAAGCACACCGGTATCTAAGCCCTTCTAGTGAGTAACACATGCTTACTAAGCACACTGGTATCTAAGCCCTTCTAGTGAGTAACACATGCTTACTAAGCACACTGGTGTCTAAGCCCTTCTAGTGAGTAACAAATGCTTACTAAGCACACCGGTATCTATGCCCTTCTAGTGAGTAACAAATGCTTACTAAGTACACCGGTATCTAAGCCCTTCTAGTAATGTAAAAAATGCTTACTAAGTACACCGGTATCTAAGCCCTTCTAGCGAGTAACAAATGCTTACTAAGCACACCGGTATCTAAGCCCTTCTAGTGAGTAACAAATGCTTACTAAGTACACCGGTATCTAAGCTCTTTTAGTGAGTAACAAATGCTTACTAAGTACACCGGTATCTAAGCCCTTCTAGTGAGTAACAAATGCTTACTAAGTACACCGGTATCTAAGCCCTTCTAGTGACTAACAAATGTTTACTAAGTACACCGGTATCTAAGCCCTTCTAGTGAGTAACAAATGCTTACTAAGTACACCGGTATCTAAGCCCTTTTAGTGAGTAACAAATGCTTACTAAGTACACCGGTATCTAAGCCCTTCTAGTGAGTAACAAATGCTTACTAAGCACACCAGTATCTATGCCCTTCAAGTGAGTAACAAATGCTTACTAAGCACACCGGTATCTATGACCTTCTAGTGAGTAACAAATGCTTAATAAGCACACCGGTATCTAAGCCCTTCTAGTGAGTAACAAATGCTTACTAAGCACACCGGTATCTAAGCCCTTCTAGTGAGTAGCAAATGCTTACTAAGCACACCGGTATCTAAGTTGGATATGTAGGCTCAAATCTAGATAAGCATTTTGCTTTTGAAAATGTGATGCTTTTATCGGACTAAGCAACCTAAAGTGTGTTCTGACGGCTGAAGAGATTCGACTGTAGTTCTTGAAAACCTTGCTGATCAGAGATTATGGTGCCTTGATGGCTTAAGTGTTGCTTTTGGGTTGGTTTATATTATATTTGCTCGGGAGGGGGGAGGGAGTTGGGGGTGAGTGAGCGACTAATGCTTAAAGTCTAGGCGAAATGCCATCTGTGAGTAAGGTGTGTTGTTGGAGTTTTACGTCCTGGCAACATCTCAGGTTATATCAGGATGGTAAAGTCTAGGCGAAATGCCATCTGTGAGTAAGGTGTGTTGTTGGAGTTTTACGTCCTGGCAACATTTCAGGTTATATCAGGATGGTAAAGTCTAGGCGAAATGCCATTTGTGAGTAAGGTGTGTTGTTGGAGTTTTATGTCCTGGCAACATCCCAGATTATATCAGGATGGTAAAGTCTAGGCGAAATGGCATCTGTGAGTAAGGTGTGTTGTTGGAGTTTTATGTCCTGGCAACATCCCAGATTATATCAGGATGGTAAAGTCTAGGCGAAATGCCATCTGTGAGTAAGGTGTGTTGTTGGAGTTTTACGTCCTGGCAACATCTCAGGTTATATCAGGATGGGTACCGACTTCTCACAGTGTACACTTATGACGACTTAATAGTGCTGCCCCACTGGTAAATCAGGTCGCCAGAACAATGACCCTGATATCCCACTCAGTCACATTATCCTGACACTGAGCTAACCAGTCCTTGCCCTATCCTATTAATGCCGAGGCGACAAGTATCAATTTGATAAGTTTTTGGTTTGACTTGACCGGGAACTGAACCCCCGATCTTCCGCACGCGAGGCCAGTGCTCTACGGATTCGGCCACCGCGCCCGGTTTGCTGAGTAAAGAGTCAAAGCTTTAACAGTCTGAGCGATGACTTCATAAGAAATACCTGCCAGATGACATGAAAGGCTGAGGCCAACACGACATGAAACAGATCTAATCGGGGTGAACGGAGTCCTTGTGGGACGTTGCTGCTTTAATAGTCCTTGACATTCACCTATCCTCCTTGGAAGTTTTAATCCTAGGGCTTTTTCTCCTCCCTCTCCTCTATTCACATATTTAACAGCAATGTCAGGCCTTTTCTTCATCATCAGTGTAATACCAGACAGTTCTTTGCTGTCCACCTCATTCCCTTAGCTTTGTGTAGAATACTAATTAAATGTTCATTCGTGTTCAAAGCTTCTTGTCACATGTCACATTTCTCTATTGGGGTAATGAGCTTTGTGTAGAATACTAATTAAATGTTCATTCGTGTTCAAAGATTCTTGTCACATGTCACATTTCTCTATTGGGGTAATGAGCTTTGTGTAGAATACTAATTAAATGTTTATTAGCAGTCAAAGCTTCTTGTCACAGATCACATCTCTCTATTGGGGTAATGATGTTCAAAGCTTCTTGTCACATCTCACATCTCTCTATTGGGGTAATGAGCTTTGTGTAGAATACTAATTAAAGGTTCATTCGTGTTCAAAGCTTCTCAGATCTCACATCTCTCTATTGGGGTAATAATGTTCAAAGCTTCTTGTCACATCTCACATCTCTCTATTGGGGTAATGAGCTTTGTGTAGAATACTAATTAAATGTTCATTCGCGTTCAAAGCTTCTTGTCACATGTCACATCTCTCTATTGGGCTAATGATGTTCAAAGCTTCTTGTCACATCTCACATCTCTCTATTGGGGTAATGAGCTTTGTGTAGAATATTAATTAAATGTTTATTAGCATTCAAAGCGTCTTGTCACATGTCGCATCTCTCTATTGGGGTAATAATGTTCAAAGCTTCTTGTCACATGTCGCATCTCTCTATTGGGGTAATGATGTTCAAAGCTTCTTGTCACATGTCACATATCTCTATTGGGGTAATGAGCTTTGTGTAGAATACTAAGTAAATGTTCATTCGCGTTCAAAGCTTCTTGTCACATGTCCCATCTCTCTATTGGGCTAATGATGTTCAAAGCTTCTTGTCACATCTCACATCTCTCTATTGGGGTAATGAGCTTTGTGTAGAATATTAATTAAATGTTTATTAGCATTCAAAGCTTCTTGTCACATGTCGCATCTCTCTATTGGGGTAATAATGTTCAAAGCTTCTTGTCACATGTCGCATCTCTCTATTGGGGTAATGATGTTCAAAGCTTCTTGTCACATGTCGCATCTGTCTATTGGGGTAATGAGCTTTGTGTAGAATACTAATTAAATGTTTATTAGCAAGACAAAGCTTCTTGTCACATGTCACATCTCTCTATTGGGGTAATAATGTTCAAAGCTTCTTGTCACATGTTACATCTCTCTATAGGGTAATGATGTTCAAAGCTTCTTGTCACATATCGCATCTCTCTATTGGGTAATGATGTTCAAAGCTTCTTGTCACATGTCGCATCTCTCTATTGGGGTAATAATGTTCAAAGCTTCTTGTCACATGTTACATCTCTCTATTGGGGTAATGAGCTTTGTGTAGAATACTAATTAAATGTTCATTCGCGTTCAAAGCTTCTTGTCACATGTCACATCTCTCTATTGGGCTAATGATGTTCAAAGCTTCTTGTCACATCTCACATCTCTCTATTGGGGTAATGAGCTTTGTGTAGAATATTAATTAAATGTTTATTAGCATTCAAAGCTTCTTGTCACATGTCGCATCTCTCTATTGGGGTAATAATGTTCAAAGCTTCTTGTCACATGTCGCATCTCTCTATTGGGGTAATGATGTTCAAAGCTTCTTGTCACATGTCACATCTCTCTATTGGGGTAATGAGCTTTGTGTAGAATACTAATTAAATGTTTATTAGCATTCAAAGCTTCTTGTCACATGTCGCATCTCTCTATTGGGGTAATAATGTTCAAAGCTTCTTGTCACATGTTACATCTCTCTATTGGGGTAATGATGTTCAAAGCTTCTTGTCACATGTCGCATCTCTCTATTGGGTAATGATGTTCAAAGCTTCTTGTCACATGTCGCATCTCTCTATTGGGGTAATAATGTTCAAAGCTTCTTGTCACATGTTACATCTCTCTATTGGGTAATGATTGGTGTTGAGTGAAATCATAGCATGGTTATAACTACTTTTACTATTTATTCATTGACGACTGAATTGGTTAAACGCTTGTATCAGGATGTCTACGGCACCTTGTCTGTTGGTGGTCACCTGTCCAAGTACTGACAAGGCAAAGCCATTATTTAAACGTTTTACTATTTATTCATCGACGACTGAATTGGTTAAACGCTTGTATCAGGATGTCTACGGCACCTTGTCTGTTGTTGGTCACCTGTCCAAGTACTGACAAGACAAAGCCATTATTTAAACGTTTTATTATTTATTCATTGACGACTGAATTGGTTAAACGCCTGTATCAGGAAATGCAAATAAAATTGTACACAGATAAA
>JASIRB010003466.1:0-12069 GCA_030323885.1 Branchipolynoe longqiensis | reverse complement strand
GAAAGGGGAGGAAGGGAGGCAATGGAAGGGGAGGAAAGGGCAGGAGAGGAGAGGGAAGGAGAAGGGAGGAGATGGGAGGGGAAGAGAGGGGAGAGGGGAAGAGAGGGGAGAGGGGAGGAGAGGGTAGGATAGGGGAGCGGAGGAGAAGGGAGGGGAGGGCGATACAGCTGGGATGGATGAGTGAGACAGCCGTTAGTAGTGGAGAGGATGCCGGGAAATAATGGTCTACAATTACAAAAACCACAACAACAACGCCGCTTTTGCAAGGCTGCAATACGAATGTATTGTGTGGTGAAGCCTCATTTCTGGGATCCAGGACTTGAAGGAAGGGCTAGGAGGCAGATGGGGTGAGGTGTTTTAAACACTGGCCAACACCGCCTAGTTTTATCCCACCGCCGTCATACTTGTATTTGTTCGATTTGAGGTCAGCACTATAAGTTAGTATAACACACTGACTGTCCAATCAGCTAAAACCAAATCATAGATCCAATTGATTCATTTTCTGTATTTCTTCTCTACCTTTTTTTATAGTATAGTTATACGAGTCTTACCTTGGTACAGATGATGGATAACTGTTGTTTTACCGAGGTATAAGCCTCGGATAGATGTGGGCTAGGGAGAGGTAAGCACGTCCGGTACCAGCAATCTTAACCTACTTATTGAGGATAAAAATGACTTTCAAACAATGGATACTATTACTTTACCGAAAAGGTACACCAACGGAATAGATGTGGCAGGGTGTGGCGGGAGGGCCCTAGCCCACATCTATCCGAGGCTTATACCTCGGTAAAACAACAGTTATCCATCATCTGTACCAAGGTAAGACTCGTATAACTATACTATTTTACCTCGGTAAACAGCCTCAGGCTAGCCTCAGGCTAGGGAGACCTTTACATAATTCATTTTTATCCTTAATATCATTCTTTCTTATTATTATAACATTCTAAATTTTTGTTCTCACCTATTCTTGTTAGTTGGCGAGAAGACGCTTTGCAACGCCGGTAGGCTTTTCTAGTCGTTTATTATAATGTTTTGCAAACGACTTAGCCGTCTTCCAGCCTGCATGCGCTAGTATTCTTTTCACAGAAATACCAAGCACCCGTGCCTTGGAGACCATGGCTCCTCTAGTTGAGTGGGAAGAGTATTTACTCGTATCCACTCCAGCCAATTTCAACACCGTAATTGTCCATCTGGCAAGTGTGTCTCGTGAAATCGCCTTATGTGGCTTTATAAAGCTCACTAATAGTTGTTGTGATGCACGTAAATCCTTTGTCTTGTATATATAAGCCCGTATGGCCGACACAACACATAATTTCCGATCATTCGGAAAACAGTCTAAGTGAACCGTTGATAAAGGGTCACCTAACGTGTTCGATTTAAGCAATTTTTCTAAATCAAACGTAGCTTGTTGCTTGTCTATTTCTAATCCAGTTAAGGATAAAGCAACAATCGTCTGTCCTCTGTGTCCGGTTACTAACAATAACAGGACCGCGACCTTAAAACCTAACTGTTTTATATCTAACCACGAGTTGTGAGGCCAAGCCTGAAACAACTTAAATACTATAGAAACATCCCAAAACCGACTATACTTTGGTTTTGGAGGATTCCTTTGATAAATTGAACGAAGTAAATAACAAATAACATAATGTTTTCCAACTGTTTCGCCATCAATTCTAGGTAATATAATTGATAACGCACACCTCGCCGCATTAATCGATCCAAAGGAAAGTCCTTCATCCTCTAGAGAACGAAGAAACCGAGCTACTTGTGAAATCTTTGGATTTGTTGGCTTAACTTTCATTAACAAACAATGTACACCCCATTTCTTTAAATAGGTTGTATACATTTTGACAGTTCCTGGCCTCCAGGCATCCGATACTATCCTATCCTCAGTAATTCTGTCCAATCCAAATTGCTGTAGCTGCTTCCTTAGAAAAGGAATGCCAATAGGGGCGTCGTTGACACGTCGCCGTGAACCACTAGCGGTCCGTGGTGCGTCAGATTCCCGAGTTTTCTTGGGAATCGTATACGATCTTTTGCCAGTTGTGAAACTGCTGGCAGCCAAGGTTGCGTGTCCCAATCGGGCACCACCAGTATCGCATGTGTCCCTTCCAAGCCGATTTTTCTCACTACTCGGCTGATAATGCTAAATGGTGGGAAAATATAAAAATAATTATTTTCCCAAGTAATAGCAAACGCATCTACTTTCCAAGCATCCGGTTCAGGATGCCAAGAAACATAACAGGGTAACTTGTTATTATTTCGTGATGCAAATAAGTCAACTTCAGGTGTACCCCATTTTTCACAAACGAAGTTAAACAAATGTGTAGAGAGAGACCACTCTAAATGGTCATGGAAATTTCTACTTTTATAATCTGCAAGTGTATTTTGTGACCCTGGAATATGCGCTACAGTCAGCCAGACTTGTTGAGCCTGTGCCCAGTTCCAAATCAGTTTAGATAACTGATTGCAAGACTTTGATTTGGTTCCACCCATGTTACGAATATATGCCATGGCAGTAGTATTATCAGTTAGTATTCTAACCTGTGATTTATTTATCTTTACTAAACTACGTAAGCCCAGATAAATAGCACGCAATTCTAGTGCATTAATATAGTCTGATTTTTCATCATCAAGCCATCTACCTCCTGTTGTGACCCCATCTCGATGAGCTCCCCAACCTTCTAACGAAGCATCAGTAGTAATTACTGTATTAGGTTCCGCCATGCGGATTGGATTTGGTGAACTTGCTATATGTTGCATCCACCATCCAATATCCTGTAACCCTTCTTGCGAAATAAACATCTTTCGCTCAAAATTGCCTTTAGTTCGTGCTAACGCTAAATTTTTATCTATTTCTAGCGACTTAATATGGGCCTTCCCATATAACACAGCAGGTGCATATGATGTCATTATGCCAATAAGAACAGCAACCTGTCTAATTTTAGGCTTTGATAACTTAATAAGCTGAGTCGCTGTAGTCATAAACTTAATTAGTTTTTGTTCTGTTATCGACACTGTAAGGGACTGTGTATCCAGAATAAACCCTAAACATTTGAGTTGTTTTGTTGGTTTAAACACTGACTTTTGTCGATGTACATAAAACCCCAATTTAGTGAGTAATGCACATAAATCCAAAACTGCATTCACACAACCAATTTGTGTTGATGCTATAATAAAAGAATCATCTATGTATGGAAACATTATGTGACCCTTCCTCGCCATTACCGAGAAAACAGGTTTAAGCAATTTAGTAAATAAACGAGGCGCACAAGCTAAGCCATTCGGCATGCAGGTAAACTCATAGAGTTGGTTATCCCAAATAAATCGAAGAAATTTTCGGTATTGTTCCATTATGGGAAGCGTATAATATGCATCCTGTAAATCAACACTAGCCATCCACGCATCTGGTGTAATCAGATCTCGTGCCGTATCTAGAGAGAACATTTTAAAATGTCGATATTCCACCCTTTTATTAAGGATTGTTAAATCCAGGATCATTCGAACATCACCATTAGGCTTCGGTCTCGAGAAAATGTTTGAAATAAACTGTCCTGAACAGTGTGTCACTTTTTGTATAATTCCTTTCTCAAAGAATTTATGTACCTGTTTAGTTAGTGCGTCTCGTTCAACTGGTTGAATGTTATATGGAAAAGGTATTATACTTTGTACAGGAATTTGTGTAAAGGGAATGTGAACACCCCTAACTATTTCTATAATTTCTTGGTCACTAGTAATTTTGTGCCACTCAGAAATATGATTACTAATATTACCAGCCACAAAGTTGCTTACAGTTTGTGTGTTTTTAGAGGCTGCAGGGACTTGTAAAGTTTGTGTTTGGACCTCTACTTGGACCCGCCCCTGGGGAAAGGTCTCGACGAGTTGAACCCTCGACCTATTGGCCGTGCGGTGTTGTCGGTCCAGCCTGGGCGAGCGCCCCGGCCCCGAAACCCTTGACCAAAGTTTGAACTCGGTCTGGTTCCTCTGGTGAACCGTCGTGGACGAAAATCCCCTCGTGACTTTTTGAAACGAGGAGCTTCCTGTTTCTTCTTGCCATCCATGTTTTTGCCACTCTTGGCTGCAGTCTCTACCTCTTTATAGAGGTATTGTAGTTGACCGCCAAACATCTTGGTGTTATCTAAGGGTTTCCCTTTAATCGGCTCTGGAGCAAGATAAAGCGTAAACTCCTTCCCCTCATTATCGGTAACCTTCTTAGAGCGAGCCACTTCCTTGCCAGCATCTGTGCAAACTGACTTGAAGACATTTTCATATCTTCGAAACGACAGGTAATTACCTGCCGCCGCTAACACTGCAATGCCTTTGTCCATTGTCTTAGCCAAAGACGAGAACTTATTTTCACTCTGCATCCTATTAGCCACAGGAACAATAGCTGTTAGGGTAGCCAACACTGCCTTATGCACTGTGTGCAACACATCCTCAAACTTCTTACGGTCATCCGTCATATTGACATCCCGATCCATTTCTTTAATGATGGAGTTGGGAACACCCTTTATGCCTGTTAACTCATCTCCTAACTTGGAGATAACCTCCGCCGGTTTAAACGTGCGGAAATGACCATTCACGGTCTCGCGCATAAGCGTAGTGGTTTTAACCCGCTTAGCCTTTGGCTTCTCCACCTTCTTAGCCACTTTAGTGCCAATGTCCGCATAGACACCTTGATATATGGTGTCTGAGTCTGATTCCATAGAAGTAGACTCAGTGGACGAATCAGAAGAAATGTACCACACCCTTCAACAAATAAATATATCGGAGCACCTATCTACAAAGGTAGTGTCATGTGGAATGACCTCCCTATTAGAGTCAGAGAAACAGAAACAATACTTGCCTTCAAAAATGCATATAGAGCCCACCTGGTTATTCAGGCCCTTGAACGACCACTGCAGTAATTACTAGCAAAGCCCTGATCTCCTGCCCCCCCCCCGTATCCTCGCTTGCTCTCCTGTGGGTTTCCCCCCCCTACCACCCATCCCGGTGGGCCCCCCTCCCCTGCCACCACCCTTAACCATCATGAACAAACCATCAACACACCGAACATCCTACACAACTATCAATCTGTTTAAACACATTGAACATTATATAAGACAGACAAAATGTCTTGTTAACTATAAACTTTGTTTGTTTTATAAGAGAAAACATGTAACCCACAACGATTGTTTGAGCTGCCCTGGGCATACATCTTCTACTCGGTGTTGCTCCCCATTTTTGAATGAACCGCAGTGACTGGTGCTGTACATTATACAGCAGGAGCCACTCCCTTAATTCTTCAGTATCGGTGCTGTGACTAATACAGCACTGATCAAACTTAGATTGTTTAGAATGTCAATTCCAATAGTAAGATGGCCGGAAGACCAGTGCTTCGGCGCTGACAAATGTCATATTCAGATGAATAAATACCTTACCAAAAAAAAAAAAAAGAAAAAAAAAAAGAAGAATATTTCCTCTTCCTCTTCTTCTTTTTGGACTTAGTCTTCCGCTTTTTGCGAAAACCAGTCTCTGCCCGCTCCTTGGTGAATTCATCACCCGAAGAAATCTCCTGTTTCTTCTTCTTCCTCCGTTTAGGAGAAGGAGGAGGAGGAGCCTTAAGCTCCACCGTTGAGTCTGTGTCCAAGAAATCCTCATACGAATCCTCTTGGACACTCGGCCTACGCCGCTTCCGAGACACGGGCGATTTGGAAGTCAAGATGTGGCTTTCCAACCGTGCAAAGCGAGCCTCCCAATCTGGAGGCGCAGGCACATCAGGCACTGCGTCCTCGTCCGGGTCGGAGAGGATATGCGCCCGGGGCTGTGTCGACGGCCCTGCCGACAACACAGGTGAGGAGTCGTACTCCTCGTCCACTCCACTCGGAACACGCCCCTCGGCTGCTGCTGCACCGCGCTTACTCCGCTTCGTGGCCATCAGGAACTGTAAACAAAGATTTTTGGTCAGTCCTGGTATATATATTTGTCACAATTTGGTTGTTTCAAACTCAATTGGACATCTGGTGGTGTTAGAGAACGTGTTTATACCGTTATAACACAGGCGTAATAAGCTAAATTTGTGCGTGGATTGTGGGTCAAACCCAAATCTTTACGCGGGGTCGGGACCAGTGTATCGGCCCGCCCATCCCTCTGTTCCGCACACTTCTCCCACCTGTGACTACTACGTCAACAAGTTGGAGAAAATGCTACGAAACTCGGAGAAACGCCTGAAAAATTTTTGTCTAGGGGAGTCTATAAAAGAAACCCAGGAGCATCTCCAACATTACTCTCTATTAGAGTACGAGAGAATTTCCACATGAGATAGGGCGAAACCCACATCTCTACCCATAGTCACACGGTGACCCGGGTGTTGACATAACCGCTAATGACCGGTTTGGTTCCTTCGAGAAACCCACTCGAGTGTTCTATCCTTGGTTGTTTATAACCAAATAACTCGTCCAAATTGGACCAACGAAAGTCTAAACTTTCCATATTGATGCTCTAATGCATCATAATTAAGCTAACCACAGTTTTTATTATACTTACTGCGTATTTGCTTGTATGTAGACTAATTTTGCCGGAGCAACCCAACGACACGTTATCCAGTCGTGAGTTGTATATGCTAATTGCTGGTACCGGACGTGCTTACCTCTCCCTAGCCTGAGGCTAGCCTGAGGCTGTTTACCGAGGTAAAATAATATATAAACAGTAAAACCTCTCTAACCGACCACCTCTACAGATCGACCACTCCCCTATATCGATCACTTTATTTGGGTCCCAAATGATCGCCCATACAATACCATTGTAACGTTTTTTTTAAATCCCTAAACCGACGACCTCCCTAAATGGACCATTTAAAGTCGGTCCCATGGTTGGTCGATTTAGAGAGGTTTTACTCTACGTATATATATAAAACACTTCAACACAGATGTAATATTTCATGGAGATAGCCCATCATGCAGTTCGAATTCATCACTCGGCCAATAGCGGCTGTCAGAATGCTGGCGAGCACTAACATCCGGGCAACGTAAACACTGCCCGGATGGGCTTGTTGCAGCTTCGCTGCGCACGCGCACTCTGCACCGGTCTCGTCATGTACCGCTGAAGACGGACAGAAATTGATCATATTGACACAGGCACTTGTGAACGAGGCATCTGTTTCCAGTGCAATTTTCGAAGAAAAAATAAAAAAGGAAAACCCAACAGTAAGGCAACCAAAGCATACTTTATTTCTCAGAATTTGGGTCAGTTGGCGATTGGAGAAGAATAAGTTTAAAGAAATTTGGGGTAGTCACATTTTTTAATAAAAGTTGTGTTTGCTCATATAAATCTGTCATATAATTAACTGCAAATATGTTGCTAGGATGTAAAACCCAACAAACAACAATAAACATGCCGGTGCGGCGATTAACATTTGGTGCAAGGAGGTTTTAATTTGTTTGTTTTTAATCTTTTCTTTAAAGTTCCATGGTCCGATGGCATTTGAATTTGTTAGTTATATTTGAGATAAGTAGCTCAGGTTGACCAGTATATCCTAATATTCATTAGTCCTGAGTAACTTTGATGAAAAAATGGCTAAATTTTGGAACAATTTGAGCTGAAAGAACCCAAAATAATTTTGACAAGCTTGCCAAAAGTCCTGTGGATATGACCCAGATGGTCATCTCGCAGTGACCACGTGATGTGAGATGACCTACTAATCCTGGAACCTGACAGGGCTGTAGCTAGGTATTTCTGTTTGAATTTGAACATTTATCTTTATCTTTTTCTTCTTCTTGATGTTTGTTTGTTTGTTTGTGTTTTATGTCCTAGCAACATCTAATGTCATATCAGGACGGGTACCGACTTGTGACAGTGCGCACTCATGGCGACTTTATAGTGCTGCCCCACTGGAAAACCAGGCCACCAGTACCATGACCTGATATCCCACCAGTCCTTGCCCTATCCTAATAATGACGAGCGCCAGGATAGGAAGTGACAAGTCCCAATTTTTAAGTCACTGGTTTGACTCGACAATGGTTCGAACCCCCGACCCCACGATCTACCAAGACGGGAGACGGATGCTCTAATTCATTCGGCCATCCCGTCTGGTCCCTTTTCTTCTTGAAGATGTATACTGCCGATCATGGATAAGTCTGAATAGACTTGTTTTCACCATTAGACAGTTTGTCGATAGAAAGCCCGAGCCTACAGTTTTACCGACCCAAGGGATTTTTACCCCCCCCCCCCACCACATAGACATGGTATGAGAGCAACTGGCCTTTGATGACGCTGTAAGTTATACACAGCAGTGGAAATCCAAATTGGCAGAGGTGGGAGGGGATGCACAGGGAATCGAACCACTGACCTTCAGATTAGGAGTCTTACCTAGAAAAAAGTCAGACACTCTAACCACTCCGCCACAGAGAACACCTGGGAACGGATTGCACAGAGAACACCTGGGAACGGATTGGTGCCATAGGCCCAAGGCACTAAGGATTTTAACCAAATATTATTTTGTAGAAAGGTTAATTTGATTCATATCTATCAAATTCACCAAGTAGCATCGGATATCCAACATCACATATACATCGGTATATGGTTGACATCGTCCCAATGGCAGAGATTTCACAACCTCAAACTGTGCAACCACCCACCAAACTGCACATTCTATGATTCAGCTAGGCATGAGCATTAATGGTTTGATGGGATCCGCTGCAATTGCGCGGGTTTCTGGGTTTAATGCTATGATTGCAGCAGCCGTTCTGGTCATGCATTAATAGTTTGATGTGATCCGCCGCAAATACAAAGGTTTCCGGTTCTAATGCTATGCTGTCAGCAGCTGTTCTGGTTGTGCCTATGCGTTATCGTTTGGACGGGATCCATCACATATGCGACATTTCACAGCAAATGCATCGGAGGACGGCCTGGGGTCGTAGCACCATATCAGTTTCTACACTCACCTATGATGAACTGCACGCTCTGCGATTCCGAGCCGTCCGCCGGCGCATACGCTGCAGTAAGGCTGCTGCCGTCATAGCGTTAAGCCCAGAACCTGGCGTATTTGCGATGGATCCCGTCCAAGCAATAATGCATGACCAGAACAGTTGCTACCATCATAACATTAAAACTGGAGATCTGCGCATCTGCGGCGGATCCCGTCAAGCCATTAATTCTCAGGTCCGACTGGATCATAGAATATGGCTGCTGCCATCATAGTGTAAAATATTCCGATAATGATGCATTGGTGGGGGAATGCAAATGTTCTATTTGTGAAACAGGTATATAGGGCCAGGTGCATAAATGTGTTTATGTAGTTGCTGGTGGTACTTGATTGATTGGTAAATAGACATTGTCGTGCTAGTAAGATAGTGTATAAGGGGCACTCAGAGCCCTACCCACTACCCCCTCCCCCCTCTGCTAGTCAGGGATCACCACACACTAAGCTCAAGGCAGGTGGTGGCCAGGGGAGCCACACCGCTTGGTGGTGGTGGGCACCTATGTAACCATAGGGACTAGAAATGCTTGTTTCTCATTGGTAGAGCTAGAAATGCTTGTTTCTCATTGGGAGAATGGGGTGAGGTGATACACTATACTGGATCCATGTCATCATCATCATGCTGTCGGTCGCGATGCGACAAAGACTGCTTTCATTACTTGACTGCCGCTCTCCATTTAGCTCTCTGCTGTGAGAGTTGTGTCCATGAGTCGGTCTTAATGTCTCTCAGCTTCAGGTTTCTCTTGATGGTATCTTTGAACCGGAGACGGGGGCGCCCTCTCTTTCTGTAGCCAAAAGACAGTTGAGAATAGAGGATCTGCTTTGGTAGCCTGTCTGATGACATCCTCATGAGGTGTCCAGTCCACCGGAGATTCTTTTTGATCAGAAGATCTTCCATAGAGGGCAGCCCCATCCGTTCGAGTATTTCCTTATTCGTCACTTTGTCCTTCCAGGTTAGCCTCATGATTGAACGCAGATGTCGCATCATGAAGGCATGCAGCTTTTTCACCTGCTGTCTGTACGCTGTCCAGGCCTCGGCTCCGTATAGTAGGGTGGATAGCACGATTGCGCGGTAGATCTTACCTTTGACCCGAATGGACACATGGTGGTTGTTCCAGAGTCTCTGGCGTAGTCGGCCGAAAGATGCGCTAGCCTTGGCCATCCTCCTCTGTATCTCAGCATCAATGCGTCCATCACTTGATATTGTGCATCCGAGATAGGTGAATTCCGGAACAGAGTTCAGCTTGTTTCCGTCAACCATGATCTCCTCCTCTCGGGTTCTTGTAGAGTTGGGTTGGTACAGCACCTCCGTCTTCTTGATGTTAATTTTCAGGCCAAACTTCTTTGATGCATCGGAGAAAGCGTCCACTATTTTCTGGGTCTCTTCAGCAGAGTGGGCAACCAGTGCACTGTCATCTGCGAATAGTAGCTCTCTCACCAGTATCTGAGTAGTCTTGGTCTTCGCTCTGAAGTGTGCGACATTGAATAGGTCAGCGCTCTGTCTGGACTGTATATAGATGCCATCCCCCATGTCTCGGAAAGCCTCGTCTAGCATTGCTGATAGGAAGATGGAGAAGAGCGTGGGGGCCAGTACACAACCTTGCTTGACCCCATTGGTAACCCCAAACGATTCCGAGACTTCCCCTCCAGCACTAACGTTCGCCATCATTCCTGTATGTAGAGCCTCGATCATAGTTGTGAACTTCTCTGGGCATCCGTACTTCCTCAGTAGCTGCCATAGCCCGGTCCTCCCGACTGTATCAAATGCCTTAGTGAAATCGACAAATACCATGTACAGTGGTCGGTCCTGCTCAATGCACTTTTCTTGTAGCTGTCGGAGACAAAATATCATATCCACAGTGCTCCGGTTACCTCTGAAGCCACACTGTGACTCTGGAACTACACCAGGTGTTATGTGAATAGATAGTCTGTTGAGTAGGATCCTGGCGAAGATCTTCCCTGCTATGGAAAGAAGAGAGATTCCTCTATAGTTCCCACAGTCTGTTCGATCACCTTTCTTGTAGATGGTTACAATGCTGGCATCCTTCCATGCTTGGGGTACAGAACCCTCCTCCCAGGCATTGGTGATTAGTTGGTGCAGTCTTTTGAGCAGATTGTCTCCTCCATGCTTCCATACCTCGGCAGGAATTCCATCACCCCCAGGTGCTTTGCCATCTTTCAGGCTGGCGATTGCTCTAGCCATCTCATCCATGGTTGGAATCTCATCGAGGCATGTTTTGGTAATGCGCTGCTGGATGTTGTTCAGAGCTTCGTGATCTATGTCACCAGGGACGTTGAGTAGCTTCTGGAAGTGTTCGCTCCATCTTGCCACAACTCTCTTGCTGTCGGAAAAGGTCTCCGTTCCATCTGTTGATTTCAGGTGAACAGCTCCCTTCTTCACGGGTCCCCACACTTCCTTCAGTCCGCTGTAGAAGCCCTTCATGTTGTTTCTGTCTGCAGCTCTCTGCAGCTCCTCTGCCTTCATTTCCCACCAGTCTGACTTCAATGCACGGGTGCATTTTTGTAGCAATCTGCAGGCATCTTTGTATGCTGCAGTGGTGGATCTAGTGTTCCTGGTCTACAACAATCTCTGGTGGGCTTGGTCTCTTCTGCTCATAAGTTTCTGTAGCTCCTGATTGTTGGGGTCGAACCAGTCCTAATGTTTTCTGTCTGGCTTGCCGAGATAAGTTTTAGCTGTGTTGTATACAACCTGCTGCAACGCTGCCCATTCCTCATCTGGTGTTGGGCTTTCCTTCTCCTCCCATTGTGCGAGAGCGCTGTCCATCTCCCGCTCGAAGCTCTCCCTGTGACTGATGGTACTTAATTTTGCTGTGTTGAGCTTTGTCGGTTTATTTGTCCCTTGCCTGTTGTGTTTTTCTCGTATTCTGAATGCCACTTTTGACCTTAGCATCTGGTGATCGGTCCAGCAGTTAGCTCCACGCATGGCTCGAGTACTGTGGATGTCCATCTTATCCCGGCACCTTGTGATGATGAAGTCGATCATATGCCAGTGCCTGGAACGAGGATGCATCCAAGTGGTCTTGCGTTCATCCTTCTGCTTGAACATGGTGTTTGTTACTATCAGTTCGAACTCAGAGCACAAAGCCAGTAGG
>JASIRB010000009.1:0-20811 GCA_030323885.1 Branchipolynoe longqiensis | reverse complement strand
AGGTGGGTGTAGTGGGGGGTGTAGAGGTGGGTGTAGAGGTGGGTCTAGATGTGGGTGTTGAGGTAGGTGTAGAGGTGGGTGTGGAGGTGGGTGTGGAGGTGGGTGTAGAGGTGGGTGTGGAGGTGGGTGTGGAGGTGGGTGTAGAGGTGGGTGTAGAGGTGGGTGTGGAGGTGGGTGTAGAGGTGGGTGTTGAGGTGGGTGTAGAGGTGGGTGTAGAGGTGGGTGTAGAGGTGGGTGTAGAGGTGGGTGTAGAGGTGGGTGTTGAGGTAGGTGTAGAGGTGGGTGTGGAGGTGGGTGTGGAGGTGGGTGTGGAGGTGGGTGTAGAGGGGGGAATAGAGGTGGGTGTAGAGGGGGTTGTAGAGGTGGGTGTAGAGGTGGGTGTTGAGGTGTGTGTGCGTGTGGGCGTGGAGGTGTGTGTGGGTGTAGATATGAGGTGGATGTGGATGTTGATGTTGATGTTGATGTTGATGTGGATGTGGATGTGGATGTGGATGTGGGTGCGGGTGTGAGTAAAGGTTGGAGTGATTGAAGTGAGGTGAGGGTGGGGGTTTAGAGGCGGAACAGTAGTTACTACTGCAGGTCGGGTTAATTGTAAGGGGGGTGTGTCTGGGTTAGATCTGCTATATGCAATGTGGATGGGTTGGGGGGGGGGGGGGGGGCTCCACACGCTGAATCCTTGTCACTGATGGCCCCAAAGCCGCACCTCACCGCACTGACTGTCAATCCAAGAGAAGAAACGATGTGAGTTTTTTATAGTGTTTTTTAGTTGGAAATAGCGTGAGCCTTTTATTTAACTTAAAGGATTGCATCGAGTTCACTGGACTGGTAATATGTTGTTAGGATTGCGTCATTCATCGGTCGCATTACAGAAGATTCGAACGAATGCTTTCATAGAAGCTGAAAAAAAACACCAAATCCATTGTCGCCAAGGGACTTGGAATGGTATTGCGTGCGCTCCCTTTGGATAACAGATTGTTCTGTTGTAGAAAGTATTTAGTATGCAAAAGTGAAGTGAAATTTAACACAAAAGTGGAATTAAACCCATGAATAATGTGGGTTCATCTCACCCTGGACACGCTGCGGTGTGTGACAGGGCGTTAGGGTGTGTTGGTGTGTGTTAGTGTGTGTTAGAATATGTTAGAGTGTGTTACTGTGGGTGGAAGTGGGTGAAGCGGTGACAATGTGTGAGTGTTGGCACGTGTGTGTCAGTATGTGTGAGTGTGTGTGTGAGTGTGTGTGTGAGTGTGTGGCTGCATCGCTGAGTGAGTGTGAGTGTGAGTGAGTGTGAGTGAGTGTGTGTGTGAGTGTGAGTGAGTGAGTGTGAGTGAGTGTGAGGGTGAGTGAGTTTTAGTGAGTGTGTGTGAGTTAGTGAGTGCGAGTTAGTGAGTGAGTATGAGTGAGTGAGTGAGTGTGAGTGACTGTGAGTGTGAGTTAGTGAGTGTGGGTGAGTGTGAGTGAGTTAGTGTGGAGCGAGTGTGAGTGAGTGTGTGTGAGTTAGAGTGAGTGAGATAGTGAGTGAGAGTGGGTGTTAGAGAGTGTGAGTGAATGAGTGTGAGTGAGTGTGAGTGAGTTAGTGAATGTGAGTGAGTGTGAGTGTGTGTAAGTTAGTGAGTGTGTGTGAGTGTGCGTGCGTGAGTGCAAGCGTGCGAGCGAGTGTGCGTGAGTGTGAGTGTGCGAGTGAGTGAGTGTGAGTGAGTGTGAGTGGGTGTGAGTGTGTGTGAGTAAGCAAGTGAGTGAGTAAGTGAATTAGTGACTGAGTATGTGAGTGAGTGTGAGTGAGTGTGAGTTAGTGAGTGAGTAAGTGAGTGAGTGTGAGTATCAGTTAGTGAGTGAGTGAGTGTGTGTAAGTGAGATAGTGAGTGGATCTCGGACTGTAAAGGTGAACAATAACACATTTTAATGTTTGTGTTTCTTTTCATATATATATATATCCAATATCAACTTCTGCTATCCTGGTTGTCTCAGTGTCTGAAACATCCACAAGAAGACAACATTGTACTCACATGGTTTCTTTAATCTCAACTTAGTTGCTACATGCACATGTACATATAGTCTGGACTGGCTGGTGGCCATGGTGAAAGAGACATAGCATGTAGCCGGCAGCCTATTGGCTACAGAGTACCAATGCAGCCGGATACCAGTCAGGTGACCTAGTTAGCTGGTACCTGGCAGCCTGTTGGCTGCATAGCACTAAATAAAAATCACCCTCAAATTTCCTAAATGCAGAGGTTGCAGGTGAAAGGTAGCGGTTCGCGGTTATTACACATGCCTACACGCCTGAGTGAACAGCGCTCGGAATCTCTTCCTTGCATACATATATGTATTGTATATATATATATATACATTTCTTTTGTTTTCGGTTGTGAAATGGCATTTTATTTGTGGGTTGGTTGGTTGGTGGGTGGTGGTGTGGTGGGTGGTGTGTGTGTTTGTGTGGGGGCCTGTGTGGACTGCTGGCTTCGTGGTGGCCACATTCTCCCTGTGTTGTGGGGTGCGTTATGTTTAAAAACAAACCAGGTGGCGCCGGTGTAGGACGTTCAAAACACTACCCCGTTGATTGATTGAAGATTTATACTGCCTATCATGGATAAGTCTGAATAGACTTGTTTTCACCATTAGACAGTTTGTCGATAGAAAGCCCGAGCCTACACTTTTACCGACCCAAGGGATTTTTAACCTCCCACACCACATAGACATGGTATGAGAGCAACCGGCCTTTGATGATGCTGTAAGTTATACACAGCAGTGGAAATCCAAAGTGGCAGAGGTGGGGGCATGGGGAATCGAACCACCGACCTTCAGATTAGGAGTCTGACCTAGACAAAAAGTAAGACACTCTAACTACTCTGCCACAGAGAACACCACACCACGTTCAAAACACTACGGTAGTCTTTTGAACTTAGGTTCAAAACACCACTGTTAAGTTGAAAACACTATCCCTACGTACGCTCAGAACACTACCCAAGTTCAAAACACTCTCATGACACAGCAGTGGTGGTTATAGTGCCGCAAAATGTACATATTGGTATACATATACATATTTGGTATATGTATACATATTTGGTATACTCTGACCATGCTGCAGCGTTTGAAGCACATATTAGTAGTATACACTGATAGTGCTGCACCGTTTGAAGCATGTATTGGTAGTATACGCTGATTGTGCTGCAGCATCTGCCCCACATACCAGTATATGCTGGTAGTGCTGCGGCATTTGAAGCATGTATTAGTAGTACACGCTGATAGTGCTGCGGCGTCTGCACGATGTATTACTATTAGTATAAGTTGATAGTGATGCAGAGTTTAACAACATACTAGTATACACTGATAGTGCTGCGGCGCATAACACTATATTAGTATACGCGGATAGTAATGCGGTGCTTAACAATGTTACTGTATACGCTGACCATGCTGTGGCGTTTAATGACGTGTTAGTATATGCTGATAGTGGTGCTGGGTCTGCATCACATATTAGTATATGCTGATAGTGCTGCGGAGTTTAACAACATATTAGTATACACTGATAGTGCTGCAGTGCTTAACACCATATTAGTATACGCTGATAGTCTCCTGGCTCTCCTGTTTTGGGAGATCGAGGGATCCGAACCCATGGGTTTGTAGGTTCAAACCCTGGTTGAGTTGAACCAATGACTTAGAAATTGATACTTGTCACTTCCTAGCCAGGTGCTCGGCATTATTAGGATAGGGCAAGGACTGGTTGGCCTGGTCTCCCAGTGGGGCAGCACTATAAAGTCACCATGAGTGCGCACTATCACAAGTCGGTATGCATCCTGATATGACCTTAGATGTTGCTAGGATGTAATACAACAACAAACAAACAAAACAAACTTCCCCACCCTACTGCATACTTCCCCACCCTACTGCATACTGCCCCACATTACTGCACACTGCCCCACCTTACTGCATACAGCCCCCACCCTACTGCCTACTGCGGCACCAGATGCAGTGGCCTAATCGGTAGAGCATCAGCCTCGCATGCGGAAGGTTGGGAGTTTGGTTCCCGGTCGAGTCAAACCAATGACTTTAAAATTGATATGTGTCACTTCCTAGCCTGGCACTCAGCATTAATAGGATAGGGCAAGGACTGGTTACCTCAGTGTCAGGATAATGTGACTGAGTGGGATATCAGGCCTCTGGCCTGATTTCCAAGTGGGGTGCCACTATAAAGTCACCATGAGTGTGCACTGTCACAAGTCGGTACCCGTCCTGCTATGACCTTACATGTTGCTAGGACATAAAACAAGAACCAACAACAACCCCTACTGTCCCAACTTACTATATACTTCTCCACCCTACGGCATACTTCCCCAGCCAACTGCACACCACCCCACCCTACTGCATTCTAAATTAGAGTAGTGTTTTGAACTTAAAGCAAGTGTTTTGAACTGAAGGATAGTGTTTTGAGCATGGCCACAGTAGTGTTTTGAACCTACCTTCAACCAGGTTGAAAACACTACCGTAGTGTTTTGAACCTAGGTTGAAAACACTACCGTAGTGTTTTTGTGGGGTAGTGTTTTGAACTTACTACACCGGCCCGTTCACCCAGCCTACTTCCATCTGCCCTACACTGCCAAGTCGGTGCTTGCCACGCCCTACAGAGCCCCTTCTCTCAATGCAGATTGAGCATGCACACCTCCTTCTGTCGATGCTGCACTGTGGACTGCTACCCACATTGAACCTGCATACCTCCTTCTGTCGATGCTGCACTGTGGGTTGCTACCCACATTGAAGATGCATACCGCCTTCTGGCAATGCTGCACTGTGACCTGCTACCCACATTGAACATGCATACCGCCTTCTGGCAATGCTGCACTGTGACCTGCTACCCACATTGAACCTGCACACCTCCTTCTGTCGATGCTGCACTGTGGACTGCTACCCACATTGAACCTGCACGCCTCCTTCTGTCGATGCTGCACTGTGGACTGCTACCCACATTGAACCTGCATACCTCCTTCTGGTAATGCTGCACTGTGACCTGCTACCCACATTGTACATGCACACCTCCTTCGGTCGATGCTGCACTGTGGACTGCTACCCACATTGAACCTGCATACCTCCTTCTGGTAATGCTGCACTGTGACCTGCTACCCACATTGAACATGCATACCGCCTTCTGGCAATGCTGCACTGTGACCTGCTACCCACATTGAACCTCCATACCACCTTCTGGCAATGCTGCACTGTGACCTGCTACCCACATTGAACATGCATACCGCCTTCTGGCAATGCTGCACTGTGACCTGCTACCCACATTAAACCTGCACACCTCCTTCTGTCGATGCTGCACTGTGGGTTGCTACCCACATTGAACATGCATACCACCTTCTGTCGATGCTGCACTGTGACCTGCTACCCACATTGACCCTCCATACCGCCTTCTGCGATGCTGTAGCTTGACCACTCTCCCAGCACCAGCCTACCTTGACCAGACTGCTTAGCTCAGGCCAGCCTCCTTGTGGCCTGTCTTCACCCTCCACTGCCTGGCAGCCCCTCTTACACACAATTCACCTACCAGTGCACTACTGGGTACATCACATTTACAGTATTTTTCCTTCTGCTACAAGGACCTGCACATCAGTCTACATTATTTCTCATTGCTACACACATACTTTTACTATTTCTTGATTCTTTAACATTTACCCAGCCACGCTTATTCTATCTACCCTTTTATTTTCACTTTTCAATATACAAGAATTGTCACTCCTGCTCCATAACTTTTAACATTACACCCGTACTTGATAACCGTCGACTCCCAAAATCCGCATAATTTTACACTAGGATACCTCAGCACCATTTAAAAAAATTTAGCTCGGTTCGCCCTCGTCGCCTACATCGCACCCTGCAGTCGCGATCTGGGGGCAGGACGAGGTAAGACTGCCAGTCTCTACAGGCGGGGTAATACTGCCACTATACAGACGAGGCAAGACTGCCAGTCTCTACAGATGGGGTAAGACTGCCAGTCTACAAATGAGGTAAGACTGCCAGTATATAGAGGAGGTAAGACTGCCAGTCTCTACAGACGAGGTAAGACTGCCTTTCTGTACAGACGAGGTAAGACTGCCAGTCTACAGACGTGGTTAGACAGCCAGTCTCTACAGATTTGGTAAGACTACCAGTCTCTACAGACGAGGTAAAACTGCCAGTCTACAGACAAGGTAAGACTGCCAGTCTCTACAGACGGGGTAAGACTGCCAGTCTCTACAGGTGGGGTAATACTGCCACTATACAGACGAGGCAAGACTGCCAGTCTCTACAGACAGGGGGAAGACTGCCAGTCTACAAATGAGGTAACACTGCCTGTCTATAGAGGAGGTAAGCCTGCCAGTCTCTACAGACGAGGTAAGACTGCCAGTCTACAGACGAAGTAAGACTGCCACTCTACATATGAGGTAAGACTGCCAGTCTGTACAGACAAGGTAAGACTGCCAGTCTCCACAGATGATTTAAAACTGCCAGTCTACAGACGAGGTAAGACTGCCAGTGTACAGACGAGGTAAGGCTGCCAGTCTACAGATGAGGTAAGTCTGCCAGTCTCTACAGATGGGGTAAGACTGCCAGTCTCTACAGATGAGGTAAGACTGCCAGTCTACAGACAAGGTAAGAATGTCAGTCTCTACAGACGAGGTAAGACTGCCATTCTCTCCAGATGAGGTAAGACTGCCAGTCTACAGACGTGGTTAGACGGCCAGTCTCTACAGATCTGGTAAGACTGCCAGTCTCTACAGACAAGGTAAGACTGCCAGTCTCTACAGATGGGGTAAGACTGACAGTCTCTACAGACAAGGTAAGACTGCCAGTCTCTACAGATGTGGTAAGACTGCCAGTCTCTACAGACGAGGTAAAACTGCCTGTCTACAGACGAGGTAAGACTGCCAGTCTCTACAGATGAGGTAAGACTGCCAGTCTCTACAGACGAGGTAAGACTACCAGTCTCCAGACGAGGCAAGACTGCCAGTGTCTACAGACGAGGTAAGACTGCCAGTCTCTACAGATGGGGTAATACTACCAGTGTCTACAGATGAGGTAAGACTGCCAGTCTACAGGTGAGGTAAGACTGCCAGTCTCTATAGATGGGGTAAGACTGCCAGTCTCTACAGACGAGGTAAGACTGCCAGTCTCTACAGATGAGGTAAGACTGCCAGTCTACAGACGAGGTAAGACTGCCATTCTCTACAGATGCGGTAAGACTGCCAGTCTCTACAGACGAGGTAAGACTGCCAGTCTCTACAGACGGGGTAAGACTGCCAGTCTCTACAGACGGGGTAATACTGCCAGCCTTGAATGAATGAGGCGAACATACCATTACCACGTTAGACACTGAGCCCTACACGCGCCTTGCTGTACGGACGGAACCTCAAACTGGTGCCACTTAGTTCGCCCACAGACAACTCCGACATATTAAAGAGACGGTTACCTGCCGGCAGGTTACACAAGCGGCTTGTATACATAATGCCCCCGTTCCGGTTCACTGACCGTCTCTCACACGCATTCAGGCGCACGCCCAGTGACGCTTCTTACTAATACATTGCTGGAACTTAATAGACTATTTACAGGTACGCTCTCTTTGATTTGACTGCGTCTTATCTGCTATATATCGGTTTTAGTTTGTGAAACTTGGCTGTATATATCGGTTTTATTTACGTTATATTTAGTGAAAACGGTCTGTATATATCGGTTTTATTTATTGAAACCGGGCTGTATATATGTTATATTTAGTGAAAACGGGCTGTATATATCGGTTATATTTAGTGAAAACGGACTGTATATATCGATTGTATATAGTGAAAACAGGCTGTATATATCAGTTATATTTAGTGAAAACGGGCTGTATATATCTGTTATATTTAGTGAAAACGGGCTGTATATATCGGTTATATTTAGTGAAAACGGGCTGTATATATCGGTTATATTTAGTGAAACCGGGCTGTATATATCGGTTATATTTAGTGAAAACGGGCTGTATATATCGGTTATATTTAGTGAAAACGGGCTGTATATATCGGTTATATTTAGTGAAACCGGGCTGTATATATCTGTTATATTTAGTGAAAACGGGCTGTATATATCGGTTATATTTAGTGAAAACGGCTTGTATATATCGGTTATGTTTAGTGAAAACGGGCTGTATATATCGATTGTATATAGTGAAAACAGGCTGTATATATCAGTTATATTTAGTGAAAACGGGCTGTATATATCTGTTATATTTAGTGAAAACGGGCTGTATATATCGGTTGTATTTAGTGAAAACGGGCTGTATATATCGGTTATATTTAGTGAAAACGGGCTGTATATATCGGTTATATTTAGTGAAAACGGGCTGTATATATCGGTTATATTTAGTGAAAACGGGCTGTATATATCGGTTATATTTAGTGAAAACGGGCTGTATATATCGTTATATTTAGTGAAAACGGGCTGTATATATCGGTTATATTTAGTGAAAACGGCTTGTATATATCGGTTATGTTTAGTGAAAACGGGCTGTATATATCGGTTATATTTAGTGAAACTGGGCTGTATATATCTGTTATATTTAGTGGAAACGGGCTGTATATATCGGTTATATTTAGTGAAAACGGACTGTATATATCGATTGTATATAGTGAAAACAGGCTGTATATATCAGTTATATTTATTGAAAAAGGCTGTATATATCAGTTATATTTAGTGAAAACGGGCTGTATATATCAGTTATATTTAGTGAAAACGGGCTGTATATATCGGTTTTATTTAGTGAAAACGGGCTGTATATATCGGTTATATTTAGTGAAACCGGGCTGTATATATCGGTTATATTTAGTGAAAACGGGCTGTATATATCGGTTATATTTAGTGAAAACGGGCTGTATATATCGGTTATATTTAGTGAAAACGGGCTGTATATATCTGTTATATTTAGTGAAAACGGGCTGTATATATCGGTTATATTTAGTGAAAACGGCTTGTATATATCGGTTATGTTTAGTGAAAACGGGCTGTATATATCGGTTATATTTAGTGAAACCGGGCTGTATATATCTGTTATATTTAGTGAAAACGGGCTGTATATATCGGTTATATTTAGTGAAAACGGGCTGTATATATCGGTTGTATTTAGTGAAAAAGGGCTGTATATATCGGTTTAATTTAGTGAAAACGGGCTGTATATATATGTTATATTTAGTGAAAACAGGCTGTATATATTTATTTAGTGAAACGGCTATATATCGGTTTTTTATGAAACGGGCTGTATATATCTGTTATATTTAGTGAAAACGGGCGTATATATCGGTTATATTTAGTGAAAACGGCTTGTATATATCGGTTATATTTAGTGAAAACGGGCTGTATATATCGGTTATATTTAGTGAAAACGGGCTGTATATATCTGTTATATTTAGTGAAAACGGGCTGTATATATCGGTTATATTTAGTGAAAACGGGCTGTATATATCGGTTTAATTTAGTGAAAACGGGCTGTATATATATGTTATATTTAGTGAAAACAGGCTGTATATATCAGTTATATTTAGTGAAAACGGGCTGTATATATCAGTTATATTTAGTGAAAACGGGCTGTATATATCGGTTTTATTTAGTGAAAACGGGCTGTATATATCGGTTATATTTAGTGAAACCGGGCTGTATATATCGGTTATATTTAGTGAAAACGGGCTGTATATATCTGTTATATTTAGTGAAAACGGGCTGTATATATCTGTTATATTTAGTGAAAACGGGCTGTATATATCGGTTATATTTAGTGAAAACGGCTTGTATATATCGGTTATATTTAGTGAAAACGGGCTGTATATATCGGTTATATTTAGTGAAAACGGGCTGTATATATCTGTTATATTTAGTGAAAACGGGCTGTATATATCGGTTATATTTAGTGAAAACGGGTTGTATATATCGGTTATATTTAGTGAAAACAGGCTGTATATATCGGTTATATTTAGTGAAAACGGCTTGTATATATCGGTTTTATTTAGTGAAAACGGGCTGTATATATCGGTTATATTTAGTGAAAACGGGCTGTATATATCGGTTATATTTAGTGAAAACGGGCTGTATATATCGGTTATATTTAGTGAAACCGGGCTGTATATATCTGTTATATTTAGTGAAAACGGGCTGTATATATCGGTTATATTTAGTGAAAACAGGCTGTATATATCGGTTGTATTTAGTGAAAACGGGCTGTATATATCAGTTATATTTAGTGAAAACGGCTTGTATATATCGATTGTATTTAGTGAAAACGGGCTGTATATATCAGTTATATTTAGTGAAAACGGGCTGTATATATCTGTTATATTTAGTGAAACCGGGCTGTATATATCGGTTATATTTAGTGAAAACGGCTTGTATATATCGGTTTTATTTAGTGAAAACGGCTTGTATATATCGATTGTATTTAGTGAAAACAGGCTGTATATATCAGTTATATTTAGTGAAAACGGGCTGTATATATCGGTTTTATTTAGTGAAAACGGGCTGTATATATCGGTTATATTTAGTGAAAACGGGCTGTATATATCGGTTATATTTAGTGAAAACCGGCTGTATATATCGATTGTATTTAGTGAAAACGGGCTGTATATATTGGTTTTATTTAGTGAAAATTGGCTGTATATATCGATTGTATTTAGTGAAAACGGGCTGTATATATCAGTTATATTTAGTGAAAACGGGCTGTATATATATCGGTTATATTTAGTGAAGACGGGCTATAGAGTGGTTAGTAGAATGATCCGCGCAAAGCACTGTACAGCCCAGCAAATATCCATGACCCGGCACACCCAGGGTCAGTATCAACACGGCGCACACTCAGAGGAGGACCGCACCGCAGCGCCATGTGTGAGGGGTGTGAGAAGGCTGCGCTGAAAGACTCGCGCTGTCAGAAGCTAATCAATGGTGCCCACGTAGCGTGGGGTTCTCTGAGTCTATGACGCCATACAGGGACGAGACGGGTTGACTGACAGAGGTCATAAGGCATCGTCAAAACCTCCAAATTTACATTAAGTGATAGAGTTTGCACTACTTTCCAAGTGTGTAGTATAGGTTAGCGTCCATCACGGAGGACCCGTTACAGCTAATAACGTTAACAGTTGGAACGCGGAACTTCCTGCTTGATCCCTACATACATGTTTGTTTGTTTGTTGTGGTTGTTTTACGTCATAGCAACATCTAAGGTCATATCAGAACGGGTACCGAATTGTGACAGTGGGCACTCATGGCGACTTTATAGTGCTGTCCCACTGGGAAACGAGGACACTGGCACCATGACCTGGTATCGCACTCGGTCACATTATCCTGACACTGAACCAACCAGTCCTTGCACTGTCCTAATACTGCCGAGCGCCTGGCTAGGAATTGACAAGTATAGATTTTTAAGTCATTGGTTTGACTAGACCAGGGTTCGGACCTACGATGCCATGATCTACCAATACGGGAGACAGGCGCTCTAACTGATTCGGCCATGCCGTCTCGTCCCACGATCTACCAGTACGGGAGACGGACGCTCTAACTGATTCGGCCATGCCGTCTGGTCCCACGATCTACCAGTACGGGAGACGGACGCTCTAACTGATTCGGCCATGCCGTCTGGTCCCACGATCTACCAGTACGGGAGACGGATGCTCTAACTGATTCGGCCATGCCGTCTCGTCCCACGATCTACCAGTACGGGAGATGGACGCTCTAACTGATTCGGCCATGCCGTCTGGTCCCACGATCTACCAGTACGGGAGACGGACGCTCTAACTGATTCGGCCATGCCGTCTGGTCCCACGATTTACCAGTACGGGAGACGGACGCTCTAACTGATTCGACCATGCCATCTGGTCCCACGATCTACCAGTACGGGAGACGGACGCTCTAACTGATTCGGCCATGCCGTCTCGTCCCACGATCTACCAGTACGGGAGACGGACGCTCTAACTGATTCGGCCATGCCGTCTGGTCCCATGATCTACCAGTACGGGAGACGGACGCTCTAACTGATTCGGCCATGCCGTCTGGTCCCACGATCTACCAGTACGGGAGACGGACGCTCTAACTGATTCGGCCATGCCGTCTGGTCCCCTACATACAGCAGTAATAAACAGTAAACTGTGTTAAACTATACAAAATATGCCTACTCCTACTTAGTGGTAATAATTGTGAATAAGGACAGTTGTTTTTGTCATGCCACAGCCCTCTTTAAGCTGCATTATCCGATAAAGCGTCACATTAAGAAAGCACAACGGTTTAAGAACTTTGTGAAAGTAAGTACATTGCCATTCCTCCAACTGCGTCGCCATCATACTAAAATTCCATCGAGCATTCATCTCAATCCATAACCACATAATTCCATGCTTCCCCATCAAAGTTCGCATGGCGTACACATGTGTGATGGAATTTTAGTTAAGCAATCATTTTGTGTTAAAGAGTTTTTCTTGTTAATAATTTTAGGGATAAAGATATTATATTGTTGTACTATTTGTAAACCGGATGTAAATCTAGCGCTGAATTGCTTGTAATTCGTGCCGGGACCTCCCTGCTAGTCACAACGAGATAAACTTGTGAAAACAAAAGTATATACTGAAACCGCCAAAAAGAACGCAAATGGAGTGAATAATGAGTGAGACTCGACGCGGCTCATGGCATGGTGGCAGGAACTGACTGAAACACTCTCCTCCTCATGGTGTGGTGACAGTAAGCGACTGAAACACTCTCCTCCTCCTCGTGGCATGGTGGCAGGAACTGACTGAAACACTCTCCTCCTCATGGTGTGGTGACAGTAACTGACTGAAACACTCTCCTCCTCATGGCATGGTGGCAGGAACTGACTGAAACACTCTCCTCCTCATGGTGTGGTGACAGGAACTGACTGAAACACTCTCCTCCACATCGCGAGGTGGCAGTAACTGACTGAACCACTCCCCTCCTCATGGCGTGGTGGCAGGAACTGACTGAAACACTCTCCTCCTCCTCATGGCGTGGTGGCAGTAACTGACTGAAACACTCTCCTCCTCATGGCGTGGTGGCAGGAACTGACTGAAACACTCCCCCCTCCTCATGGTGTGGTGACAGGAACTGACTGAAACACTCTCCTCCTCCTCATGGCGAGGTGGCAGTAACTGACTGAACCACTCCCCTCCTCATGGCGTGGTGGCAGGAACTGACTGAAACACTCTCCTCCTCCTCATGGCGTGGTGGCAGTAACTGACTGAAACACTCTCCTCCTCATGGCGTGGTGGCAGGAACTGACTGAAACACTCCCCCCTCTTCATGGTGTGGTGACAGTAACTGACTGAACCACTCCCCTCCTCATGGTGTGGTGGCAGGAACTGACTGAAACACTCTCCTCCTCCTCATGGCATGGTGGCAGGAACTGACTGAAACACTCTCCTCCTCATGGCATGGTGGCAGTAACTGACTGAAACACTCTCCTCATGGTGTGGTGACAGTAACTGACTGAAACACTCTCCTCCTCATGGCGTGGTGGCAGGAACTGACTGAAACACTCTCCTCCTCCTCATGGCAAGGTGGCAGGAACTGACTGAAACACTCCCCCCTATCATGGTGTGGTGACAGTAACTGACTGAAACACTCTCCTCCTCATGGCGTGGTGGCAGTAACTGGTGTGGTGACAGTAACTGACTGAACCACTCCCCTCCTCATGGCGTGGTGGCAGGAACTGACTGAACCACTCCCCTCCTCATGGTGTGGTGGCAGGAACTGACTGAAACACTCTCCTCCTCCTCATGGCATGGTGGCAGGAACTGACTGAAACACTCTCCTCCTCCTCATGGCATGGTGGCAGGAACTAACTGAAACACTCCCCCCTCTCATGGCATGGTGGCAGTAACTGACTGAAACACTCTCCTCCTCATGGCGTGGTGGCAGGAACTGACTGAAACACTCTCCTCCTCTCATGGTGTGGTGACAGTAACTGACTGAACCACTCCCCTCCTCATGGCGTGGTAGCAGGAACTGACTGAAACACTCTCCTCCTCCTCAAACACTCTCGTCCTCATGGCGTGGTGGCAGTAACTGACTGAAACACTCTCCTCCTCATGGTGAGGTGGCAGGAACTGACTGAAACACTCCCCCCTCTCATGGCATGGTGGCAGTAACTGACTGAAACACTCTCCTCCTCATGGCGTGGTGGCAGGAACTGACTGAAACACTCCCCCCTCTTCATGGTGTGGTGACAGTAACTGACTGAATCACTCCCCTCCTCATGGCACGGTGGCAGGAACTGATTAAAACACTCCCCCCCCCCTCCTCATGACGTGGTGGCAGTAACTTACTGAAACACTCCCCTTCTCCTCATGGGTACAGCGCACAGTAAACCACACAAGTGATACACTTGTCTGAACACCTCATTGGTTGACTTATTTTGCGCCCTCAGTGTGAACGCCATGCGACCTTCCTCATTGGTTGACCTACATAGCACCCACAGCGTGAATGCCATGTGGCCTTCCTCATTGGTTGACCTAGATAACACCCTCAGGGTGAACACCATGTGACCTTCCTCATTGGTTGACCTACACAACACCCACAGCATGAACACCATGCAACCTTCCTCATTGGTTGACCTACATAACACCCTCAGCATGAACGCCATGTGGCCTTCCTCATTGGTTGACCTACATAGCACCCTCAGCGTGAACGTCGTGTGGCCTTCCTCATTGGTTGACCTACATAACACCCTCAGTGTGAACACCATGCGACCTTCCTCATTGGTTGACCTACATAACACCCTCAGCACGAACACCATGCATCCTTCCTCATTGGTTGACCTCCATAGCACCCTCAGCGTGAACGCCATGTGGCCTTCCTCATTGGTTGACCTACATAACACCCTCAGTGTGAACACCACGCGACCTTCCTCATTGGTTGACCTACACATCACCCTCAGCGTGAACACCATGCAACCTTCCTCATTGGTTGACCTACATAACACCCTCAGCATGACTGCCATGTGGCCTTCCTCATTGGTTGACCTACATAACACCCTCAGTGTGAACACCATGCGACCTTCCTCATTGGTTGACCTACATAACACCCTCAGTGTGAACACCATGCGACCTTCCTCATTGGTTGACCTACATAACACCCTCAGCGTGAACACCATGCGACCTTCCTCATTGGTTGACCTCCATAGCACCCTCAGCATGAACACCATGTGGCCTTCCTCATTGCTTGACCTACATAACACCCTCAGCATGAACGCCATGTGGCCTTCCTAATATTGTGTACATACGTCCCGCCATTAAGGGGCTGTCACACTACGACATATGGCCTTACAGTATGCTGACTTATGCGATTTTCTACCAACACATCAGCATACAACCTCATACATTATGTATATGTTGGGCATATGTCGAGTATGCTCGGGATATGGCATCATAGGTTGGCATAGGTCGAGCTGCTACCAAATTGTTGTGCATGTTCAAAACTGTGAACGTATGTCGGCATATGGCTCATACGTTTCTCATATGCTTGGTCCACGCTCCCGTATGTTATGCACACGTTAGCGGTAGGTTGGAACACGTTAGCCATACGTTCAGCCTGTTGGGAATGTGCAGTCCACGTACAGCCAACAGATGCATAACATACTCCAAACGTACTTCAAGCCTATGCATGCTGTATCTCCAGCATATTTAACGTATGCACCATACTTCTAGCGATGGAGTAACGTATGTAACGTTGGTCAGTGTACCCTCAGCGTATGCGAATGTCTTGTGAGGCACATTAATGCTCTCAATAGGTCAGAGATACGTTCTGCATATATTACGTACGTTGTGTGTACGCCCATTTTTATCCCTTGCAGCGCAAAAAGTTTGGCGTATGCCGACTTATTTTTATTTTAAATTTATTTCAATACGCTACACACATGCCGGGGCCATACGTCGTAGTGTGAAAGGGCCTTTAGCATGAACACCACGTGACCTTCATCATTGGTTTACCTACATAGCGCCACCGGCGAATTTAGGTCACGGTCAGGCTGTAGATATGTATTTCCTGCTTTTGTTTTCTATTTATTTGACATTTGTTTTTGCTTGCTTTCATTTACAGCGGCTTTCTTCTGAGTGAGCGCCGTGTTTTTGTGCTCTGCGTGTGTTCCGTGGTTGCCAACTGTACTTAGCCAGACGGTATATACTTACGTCTGACACGTTACCTCAGATACGGGGACGGGCGCTCATTTAATGGCCCTGTCACACTACGACGTAATGACGTCAGCGTAGGGAGAACGTGAAGAACGTTGAACTTCTCGGCATAGTATGCAAATTTGGGCACAAGTTGAACGTGGATGCAGCATAGTGGACGAGAGTGTAACGTCGGTAAAGCGTAGTGATACCGTCATTCAAGGAGAGAGGACAACGTCACTACGCTCACGGAACGTTATGAACGTTATTCCATTGCCAGAAGAACGTTACGTGATGTTAGATACGTCATGAGACGTTGAACGTACGTTGAATGCACGTTCTCCTGGCGTTCTCCTGACGTTCTCCTGACGTTCTCATTACACCACGTGGCCATTTGCACTCGGTTTAATGTGGGTCAATGTAGTGGAACGTAGTTGAACGTAGTGAGCAGCATTGGAATAACATCCGTTTAACGTCATTGACGTTCACTGAACGTGAACAGAACGTACGGCGAATGTAAACCCTTACGTTTGACCTACGTCGAAAGTTTTGAACATGTCCAAAACCTTGACGTAACTCGACGTAACACGACGTAATGTGACGTAGCTCGACGTCATTCTAACGTCATTCTGACGTCATCATGACGTAACCCAACGTAATGACGAAAAATGACCACATTAGGCTCACGTTGGCTCGTTACATCGTAGTGTGACAGGGGTATTACACGGCTTCCTGGGGCCGTATGCAGGTGTCGGTGTTACGGCTCCAAAACGCGTTTAGCGCAGGATTTCCCGGTTAGCGGCGGGATTTCCAGTTTAGTGAGCAAAATTCTGTATGCAGGAAGCGGTGTTACGCTAACACTGCGCGTTTACCCTAAACCCGTTTCATAGCAGGTTTACGGTCGGTGTTAGCGTACGGTCCTACCCAAATCTATTCAATGCTGTCATATTTAACAGAATTACATAGCAATAAGTGAAATTTCATGAAATTAACCCTAAATTCGAAGCAATATTAACGCTGCCGCCGTAACGGCGGAGATATTAATACTTATATTTTCGAATCGACGAACGTAAAGTAAACAAATCGCAGCCGTCGCGTCGACGTCGACATCCATACTGGTCGACGTCTACGCATTGGCGGCAATGTATTAGCGATTTGTTTAGTTTACGCTCGTCGATTCGAAAATATAACCGTTAATATCGCCGCCGTTACGGCGCAGCGTTAATATTGCTTCGAATTTCGGTTATTTCTCAAATTTCACTTATTGCGTATCTAATTCTGCCTAATATATGGGTAGAGACCCAGAGGGAATTCCCAAATCTATAAATAATTTCACGTTTAGCTAACACTGGCCGTTTAGGCGCTCCTGCATACCACTTGACATATTTCGCCCGGTTGGTGTTAGCTATACACGTTTAGCGGCTAACCTAAAACTCGCGTAACACCGTTTCCTGCATACGGCCCCAGATTACGAAATACAGAGGAGAAACATTAATGGTTAGTTAGTAAAGCCACACCCTCTGAAGAAAGCATGCACTTTACTAAACCAAATCCCTTATCCAGATTTGATTCTTAAGTGCCTGTCACACTATACCTGATTGAGCAACGGACAGAATTGTCTAGTTTGGTGGTGATAAGTATCAAAATGTATTAAAATGTGTCAAATTGTTGTGACATCGGGTCTATGAACAGACATGAAACTGGCATGAAACGGACATGAAACGGACATGAAACGGACATGAACGGATAGCCAATGGAGGAAACGAAATAAAACCGGACAAGAACTGTAGACGTCAATCCGGCGGCATCCATTCCTAGTTTTGTGCATGTTCAAAACTTGTACGAACACAAACCAGACATTGTTCGTTTTCTGTCCGTTTCCCCCTAATCCGGTGAGGTGTGACAGGGCCTTTACGTATGGAATTTTAGATACTGGCACATTTATTAAGTTGTGTGTGTTTTTTTTGGTTTGTTTTTTTTGTGTGTGTTTTGTGTGGTGGGGTTGGTTTTGGTTTGGTTGGTGTGGTTTTGGTGTGTTGTTTTTTGTTTTTTTTTGGTTGTTTTGTGTGGTTTTGTTTGTTTTTTGTGGTTGGTTGTTTAAGCATTTGTTGCTGCATGGAAGGGATTACTGAGTCAAGTTAATAGAACCTGACATTGTTGAATCCCGTGGAAGCAGAATCTCGAAGTTCACACCAAAGTTAATTCAGTAGGTGTTCACTTTAAATCCGCATCCTGATATGACCTAACATGTTGCCAGGATGTAAAACACTAAACAAACCAATTTTGATATCTCCAAAGTTGGCCACTTATAAAAAAGGTTAATTCAAACTTAAGTAATGTAGGTTCGAGCAAACAACCTAATATATTTAACTTTAGAAATCCCGACACAAACTGAACACGGTCCGATTATTCAACTACGAGCCGGCATCTACAGGGAACCAACAGTAAACACTTTTTATTGACCTAAACTAAATACTAAGCGTATCAAATATCGGCCCATTTAATGTGGTTTTTTTCGAGATGTGAGACTTTGGTTGGGGGGGGGGTGATTAATGTCTTTTTATTTACACCATAAGGGGCTCTTTTCAAAGGTGAGTGGTATCTGCAGATGCCCTGGTTGAACTGCCTTGAGCCGCCATTTTGTTTGGCAATCCGACCCAGAACAGGATCACGACAATTCTCAGCATCTCCAACCCTGAACAGGATCACGGCCATTCTCAGCGTCTCCAATCCTGAACAGGATCACAGCCATTCTCACCATCTCCGACCCAGAACAGGATCACGGCCATTCTCACCATCTCCGACCCAGAACAGGATCACGGCCATTCTCACCATCTCTGACCCAGAACAGGATCACGGCCATCCTCAGCGCGTCTGTGACCCAGAACAGGATCAAAACCATTCTCACCATCTCTGACCCAGAACAGGATCATGTCCATTCTCAGCATATGTGACCCTGAACAGGACCACAGCCATTCTCACCAGCTCTGACACAGAACAGGATGATGGCCATTCTCAATGTCTGCGACCCTGAACAGGATCACGGCCATTCTCACCATCTCTGACCCAGAACAGGATCACGGCCATTCTCACCATCTCTGACCCAGAACTGGACTAAAAGGATCACATTCACGACGGGTGCTTAGTAAAGTATTATTAGTATGCCAAGATGTCGCTCGCCTAAACAAGGGGGGCGGGGTGGAGGGGTTGGGGTACAGAGGGTGGATGGGGGGTGACCGGGGGGGGGGGGGGGCTCAGAGGGGCGAGGCGGTAGCGAATATATCACCGTGCAAAAAGGTTGATGTAGTACTTCAGCAGACGAGGCGTGAACACCCGATATATTAAAGACCGCCGTACGACACGCGGTCTTTATTTGGGGATTGGCTTTGTTTGCTTGTTTGTTTGAGTTTTACATCCTGGCAACATTTAACGTCATATCAGAACAGGTACCGACTTATGACAGTGCACACTCATGGCGACTTTATAGTGCTGCCCAACTGGGAGACCAGGTCGCCAGCACCATGACCTGATATCGCACTCAGTCATGTTATCCTGACACTGAGCCAACCAGTCCTTGCTCTATCCTAATAATGCCTCGCGCCTTGCTAGGAAGTGACAAGTATCAATTTGGTTCATTGGTTTGACTCAACCAAGGTTCGAACCCACGATCAGTCAGGTCTTTGATTGCCACTCAGTGATACATGAGTCATGGAGTGTAGGCGGGTCTTTGAATGCCGCTCAGTGATACATTAGTCGTGTAGTGTAGGTGGTCCTTTGATTGCTGCTCAGTGATACATGAGTCATGGAGTGTAGGTGGGTCTTTGATTGCCGCTCATTGATACATTAATCGTGTAGTGTAGGTGGGCCTTTGATTACCACTCAGTGATCCACGATTCATGTAGTGTAGGGGGGTCTTTAATTGCCGCTCATGATACATTAATCGTATAGTGCAAGTCAGGTATTTGATTGCCGCTCAGTTATACATGAGTCATGTAGTGTAGGCAAAGTTTTGATTGCTGCTCAGTGATACATTAGTCGTGTAGTGTATGGTGGGTCTTTGATTGCTGCTCGGTGATACATTAGTCGTGTAGTGTATGGTGGGTCTTTGATTGCCGCTCAGTGATACATTAGTTGTGTAGTGTATGGTGGGTCTTTGATTGCCGCTCAGTGATACATTAGTCGTGTAGTGTATGGTGGGTCTTTGATTGCTGCTCGGTGATACATTAGTCGTGTAGTGTATGGCGGGTCTTTGATTGCCGCTTAGTGATTATTAGTCATGTTTTGTATGGTGGGTCTTTGATTGCTGCTCAGTGATACATTAGTCGTGTAGTGTACGGTGGGTTAGTTGTGTAGTGTATGGCAGGTCTTTGATTGCTGCTCAGTGATTGATTAGTCATGTAGTGTATGGCGGGTCTTTGATTGCTGCTCAGTGATAGATTAGTAGTGTAGTGTATGGTGGGTCTTTGATTGCTGCTCGGTGATACATTAGTCGTGTAGTGTATGGTGGGTCTTTGATTGCCGCTTAGTGATAATTAGTCGTGTTGTGTATGGGGGGTCATGCTGCTCAGTGATAGATTAGTCGTGTAGTGTATGGTGGGTCTTTGATTGCCGTTCAGTGATACATTAGTTGTGTAGTGTATGGCGGGTCTTTGATTGTCGC
>JASIRB010003482.1:0-12082 GCA_030323885.1 Branchipolynoe longqiensis | reverse complement strand
CATTTCTCGATTCTCATCGGTTTGCATTCTGCAACCGGTGAGACTCTAAGGGGGGCAGTGTAGTAGTCTGAACATGAGCTCTACTATCACGCGGTAGCAGCGGAGACTACGACGCCACTGGCGCAGTTCCACTACACTGCGCTAGGTGGCGGCACGGGTCACCACCGGTCAGACCCTAGCCGGGCTGACCTCTACTGCGTGTGGTTGACCCACCCCCCCACACACACCTATAGAGTCGATGTGGGATCTGGCGAGTCAGGGGGCGGGTCAGACAACTACTGACACCGCGGAGAGCAGAGGTTTCAATAAACCAGGTGAAGCGTACACTGAATTGAATCTTGGTGTTCTTTCGTGAGAGAAAGGGTGAGTCGGAGGGCCGTGGGCCATTACACTAGCCTAGTGTGTACTCAGTGAGTCACTAGCCGAGTGTGTACTCAGTGAGTCACTAGCCGAGTGTGTACTCAGTGAGTCACTACCCGAGTGTGTACTCAGTGAGTCACTACCCGAGTGTGTACTCAGTGAGTCACTACCCGAGTGTGTACTCAGTGAGTCACTACCCGAGTGTGTACTCAGTGAGTCACTAGCCTAGTGTGTACTCAGTGAGTCACTAGCCGAGTGTGTACTCAGTGAGTCACTACCCGAGTGTGTACTCAGTGAGTCACTACCCGAGTGTGTACTCAGTGAGTCACTACCCGAGTGTGTACTCAGTGAGTCACTACCCGAGTGTGTACTCAGTGAGTCACTACCCGAGTGTGTACTCAGTGAGTCACTACCCGAGTGTGTACTCAGGGTAACTTGCTCGATCGGGCGCTATATAAATGATTTATTATTATTATTATACTCAGTGAGTCACTACTCGAGAGTGTAACACTACCCACATTTTTTTTTTTAAATTCACTCCCCAAACATTTGTTCTTTTTAATTCTTTTGAGTAAAAGGGCACTTTTGGTATAAAGACGAGTTGAGCATCCGCCTCCCGTTTTGGTAGGTCGTGGTTTTGTGAACCCTGGCCGAGTCAAACCAATGACTTAAAAGATGTATATTTGTCGCTACCTTGCGTGGCGTTCAACATTACTGCTATGATAGGGCAAGGAGCCGTGGAATGAGACCAATTGCTGGGCTTAAAGCTGCATAGTCCAATCAAATTGTCAAATTTTCAAAACCAAAACAATTATCTACATTTGGTGCTACATATCTACCTTAGATACTGATGCACTTAGTAAGCATTTGTTGCCGTATAGAAGGACATACTGAGTCAACTGAATAGAACCTGTTACTGTTGAAGCCTATGGTGTCAGATTTTTGTCGTGCTTGCCAAAACTAATCTTCCATGTTTGCGCCTTGAATATCTCAACAGTTAAGCCATTTAAAATAAAAGTTACTTCAAACTAAAGTGACATAGATTACAATAACCAATCTAATATATTTATCTCAGAAAATGGCAGAAACTTGAAACCATCCGACTTTGCAACTTGTGTATCAAAAATAGATTGCACCAAAATAAAGGGGAGGGAAACGGGCAGGACTCAAGCCCCCCCCCTCACTTCCCCCCCCCCCCCCCCCCCTGTGCACATCCCTAATAAGGCCAATACTGTGGGCTGCATTTACGCCGCAGATCTCATCAGCGTTACCTAGAGCGCCCCCCCCCCCCCCCACCATGCTCAGGGTCCATCTGTAGCTTGGTTCCCCGCCAGTCGCGTAGACAAAACAGGTTCAAGGTCAAACAGGAGAGCACACAGTTTGCTTGTTGGGGTTCTACGCCCTGGCAACACCTAAGGTCATACAAGGACGGGAGAGGATACACTGTCTGATGAAGTGGGCCAATGTGCATGTTAGCATTACGTGCTTAGCTGATTCTAACTGTACTAGTGCGGCTTTGTTTATCTTCGGTGTTTCCATGTGAATGTCAGTGTTACACACCTGGCTCTTTCTAACTGCACTAGTGCAGGTTCCCTTATCTTCATTGTTTTCATGTGCTTGTTACTGTTACGCACCTGGGTGTTTCTAACTGTACGAGTGCGGCTTTGCCTAGGTTTGGTGGTTTCATGTGCTTGTTAGTGTTACGCACCTAACTGTTTCTAACTATACAAGTGCGGCTTCGCTTAGGTTCAGTGCTTTCATGTGCTTGTTAGTGTTACCACACCTGGATGTTTCTAACTATACAAGTGCGGCTTTGTTTATGTTCTGGATTTTCATTTGGGTTTTCATCGACTCATACAAATGACATTCGACATTAAATGACTGCAGCACTCACACTATCAAACAACAAGTGCTGTAACGTCACACCGAGCAACCAACCAAAAACTAACCAGCAAAAACCGAGGCAACCCGAGGGTGTGGGCAGAGGGCAGGCAGGCCGAGGGCAGCACAATCAACAAGAGAGGGCTGAGGGTGGGCGGACAGGGCAAGTAAACAGAGGGAAAGTGAACAGAGGGAAAGTGAACAGAGGGAAAGTGGACAGAGGGAAAGTGAACAGAGGGAAAGTGAACAGAGGGAAAGTGAACAGAGGGAAAGTGGACAGAGGGAAAGTGAACAGAGGGAAAGTGAACAGAGGGAAAGTGGACAGAGGGAAAGTGAACAGAGGGAAAGTGAACAGAGGGAAAGTGGACAGAGGGAAAGTGAACAGAGGGCAAGTGAACAGAGGGAAAGTGAACAGAGGGCAAGTGAACAGAGGGAAAGTGGACAGAGGGAAAGTGGGCAGAATGATAGAGGAGAGAGGGAAGTGGACAGAATGATAGTGGATAGATGGGAATTAGACTGAGGGCAAGTGGACAGAGGGCAATTGGAGAAAGGACATTTGGACAGAGTGCACGTGGGCATAGGGCAAGTGGACAGAAGGCAATTAGACAGAGGGCAATTGGACAGAGGGCAATTGGACAAGGCAATTCGATGGAGGGCAATTGGACAGAGCACGCCAGAGGTGTCATATATAGCAAAGACCATATAATACTAAGACGGCTCACTCCCTATCTCTCCCATGGTAATGTGAATTTTGCAGTGCCACCTTGTGGTGGGTTTGATCAACCCGGCTGCTGGTTGGTGTTTCACATGTAAACACATACAATTATATTATACATGAGATAGGTAAGTACGAATACACATCAATATGAAATTGCTATGAACAAATACACATCATCATCAGCATCATCATCATCATCATCATCATCACACACCTTTCACATTCATATATACATTTATACATATAATATAGCAACTGTTTAACCAAGAGAACAGCCAGCGCACCAAGTGGTGGGTTTGATCATTTTGATTACACAGCACAGGCTGAGTGAGCCGTCTTAGTATATAGTTATTGTATGTAGTTCAATCAGACAGTAATATAGAAGAACATATAACTATATACGACAAGAGGGCAATTGGCCAGAGGGCAATTGGCCAGAGGGCAATTGGCCAGAGGGCAATTGGCCAGAGGGCAATTGGTCAGAGGGCAATTGGCCCGAAGGTGGGCAAAGTGAGGACAAGCAGATCGAGGGTAGAGGGTCTGATCGAAGGTAGAAGGTAGGGGGGGGGCTGCGGCCAGGCTATGCTATTCACGAAGTCAAAGGCAGGTAGGCAGGTAGGCAGGTGGGCAGCAAAAATGAGCAAAGTCGGACAACCTATCAACTACGAGCTTACTCCACAGCGAGTCACGTGATTGAAATTAGCCAATGGGAGAGCAGCTTACCTGAGTCGACACCCTTCTTGCCTGCCTCCTCTTCTCCGATTGGAAGCACTTAGAAGGGCGGGAGGGACACAGACACCTTAGGCTCAGTGACACCACAAGACTCCCACACCCCTCTGGCATCAACACGCCACCTGGCGTTCACAAGCAGCGGCCACTAGGTGGCGGGTCGATGCCGACCTCCTCCCAGAGCTCCAGGAGGGGGCGCAAGGAGTGTCAGCATGGGAGGCTAGCGGTTGACAGATAGGGATAAGCGCCTCTGCCTACTTTACTACGCGATTCTCTTCTCTTCGAATACAGGGCTCGAAAGCACAAGTAAGATGGCGTGGCTGGCATTAAAAAGAGGATATTATTATTTTTCTTTGCGTGTGGTTTCTTTCCATTCAGTTGGTTCTGAAGAAATTGCACAACCCAATCAACAGACGCCTAAGCTAACCAACTGGCAAGTCAGTTCCATTAAAAAAAAATGTAAAACATTAATTCAAATCCTGTTATTTAAATTTTCACATATTTTCAATTAAATTTGAAGTTTTTGGTTTTGTTTAAATCAATCAAACTGTTTTTAGACAAACTGAATTAGCCAGAAATGCCAAATTACAAACAAAGTGTCAAATACCGCCTTTCGCCTGGGTTCTTATCTGGTGCTTATCTGCTGCTTATAAGCACTTATGTCGCGTTTATAGGTGCTTATCTCATGCTCAGTTGTAAGCGCTTATCTTGTACTTATAAATGCTTATCTAGCACCTATAAGCACTTATATGGCACTTATAAGCGCTTGTCTGGTGCATACAAATGCTTATTTGGCATATATAAGCACTTTTATGGTACATATAAGCTCCTGAGTTATAAGCGTATATAGTGATTATAAGCGCTATCGGGCGCTTATAAACGCTTATAAATGCTTATCTGGTGCTTATAAGTGCTTCTGTGGCGCTTATACATGCATATCTGGTGCCAATAAAGGTTTATAAGCGCGTATATGGTGCTTATAAGTGCCTATATGCTGCCTATAAGCGCTTAAATTGTGCTTATATGACGCATATCTGGCACTTAAAAGCGCTTCTCTGGTGAGCCATGTATTCCCGTGGTGAGCACGCAGTGCCCTCAGAGAGACAGGAGCATACATACCTTCAGTGCCTAACACTGTCGGGGTGTGGTTTTGTTGGTTTTCACAAATTTGATAAAGTATTTAACACGCAGTGCTTAAAGCGAGTTGAGGAGAGACGGAGACTCCCAAGGTTAGTCAGAGACAGCGTCTGCAATTAGCTTCTTTAGTGACGCGTATTACTCTAGATGGCGCTTCTCTAAACAGACTAGCTTGGCTTGTTTAATACGTAAAAGTGCTGGCAGAGAAGTGGTATTAGAATGAACATTTCTATTACTGTTTGTTAATCTTAGAAGAGTTAGCCAATTAATTTTTAACTAAGTAGAAGATAATAAATTGACAACTTCCTTATTGTCTTAGAGCTTTAACTTAGGTTACAGTTTGTAGTAGACGCTAAGTAGTAACAGCGAACTAGTTCTGGATAAGTAAGGGTTGACTTGGCGGAAGCTGAGCAGTCTTCGCCAGGCGAGTCTGGGTAATTTACCCAGCAGACTTCGCGATGCTCTTCTAGACGCAGCTCCTTATGGACCACCTCGTGGACGCAGTACATACTCCGCGAAGTGCAATCTCAACTCTTACAGTAGGTCAGGTGTTCATGAGGGCAAATTTGGTATTGGTCCTTTTGCTTCCAAGTAGATTCTACAGCCACGAAGTCAGGAAGCCGGAAGATGGGTCATTAGTAATCGGTCTCTTTGTTTATAAGTAGGTCCACCCCACTGACTGCGGTAATTTGTAACCTGCCTTTCTGTTTCTAAGTAGATCCACCCCACTGACTGTGGTAATTTGTAATCGGCCTTTCTGTTTCTAAGTAGGTCCACCCCACTGACTACGGTAATTTGTAATCGGCCTTTCTGTTTCTAAGTACAACCACCCCACTGACTGCGGTAATTTGTAATCGGCCTTTCTGTTTCTAAGTACAACCACCCCACTGACTGCGGTAATTTGTAATCGGCCTTTCTGTTTCCAAGTATATACTATGGGGCTATATGGGGGGCGGGGTCAGTGGGGAGGGGGTGCGGGTTGAGACAGCATGAGAAGGAGGACAGTGGGTAATTTGTAATTGGTCTTTCTTTTTCTAAATAGGTACACGCTGCTGACTGTGACTAGGTGAGGAGGCGGGGCATGGGTCAGGAGGTGCGAATTTTGTAATCAGCCTTTCTGTTTCTAAGTAGAACCACCCCACTGACTGCCGTAATTTGTAATCGGCCTTCCTGTTTCTAAGTATATATACTCCGCGGCTACATGTGGGGAGGAGGGAGGCTTAGCATGAGTTGGATGGTGGGGAATTTGTAATCAGTCTTTCTGTTTCCAAGTAGATCCACCCCACTGACTGCAGTAATTTGTAATCGGCCTTTCTGTTTCCAAGTAGATCCACCCCACTGACTGCAGTAATTTGTAATCGGCCTTTCTGTTTTCTAAGTAGATCCACCTCACTGACTGCCGTAATTTGTAATCGGCCTTTCTGTTTCTAAGTAGATCCATCTCACTGACTGCAGTAATTTGTAATCGGCCTTTCTGTTTTCTAAGTAGATCCATCTCACTGACTGCGGAAATTTGTAATCGGCCTTCCGGCAACACGGATGGAGGTGGGTACTTACGGGGCTTGCTGGGTTCGACATCCTCCGCCTCCCTAGCCGCCCGCGGCTTGTGGTGGCGCCTCCTGTGGCCGTGCTTCTTCCCACGTGATGGGAAGTGCAGCCCGACGTACATCGCCTGGTTCTGCCATTTGTCGGAGTGATGGGCTGGAAGCGGAGAGAGAGACGGGTTATAAGGGGAGAGACACGTTAAAAAGGGGAGATGGGTAATAATGGGAGACAGGTTATAAGGGGAGAGACAGGTTATAAGTGGAGAGATGGGTTATAAGTGGAGAGACAGGTTATAAGTGGAGAGATGGGTTATAAGTGGAGAGACAGGCTATAAGTGGAGAGATGGGTTATAAGTGGAGAGACAGGCTATAAGAGAGACAGGTTATAAGAGAGACAGGTCACAAGAGAGACAGGTCATAAGGGGAGAGACAGGTTTTAAGAGTAGAGACATTTTATAATGGGAGACACATTATAAGGGAGAGATACATTTTAAGAGGAGATGGGTTATTAGAGGAGAGACGGGTTATAAGAGGAGAGGCGGGTTATAAGTGGAGAGGTGGGTTATAAGCAAAGAGATGGGTTATAAGAGAGGCGGGTTATAAGAGCAGAGACGGGTTATAAGAGGAGAGGCGGGTTATAAGTGGAGAGATGGGTTATAATGGGAGACATTTTAAATTGGGAGATGCGTTATAAGGGGAGAGATGGGTTATAAGAGCATAGACGGGCTATAAGGGGAGAGATGGGTTATAAGAGGAGAGCTGGGTTATAAGGGGAGAGAGGAGGGTTATAAGAGAGATGGGTTATATGGGGAGACATGTTATAAGGTGAGAGACAGGTTATAAAGGGACAGACATGCTATAAGGGGAGAGATGGGCTATAAGAGGAGAGACAGGTTATAAGGAGAGAGATGGGTTATAAGAGGAGAGAAAGAGGTTATAAGAGGAGAGTGACAGGTTATAAGGGGAGAGACAGGTTATAAGGAGATGGGTTATAAGAGAGAAAGAGGTTATAAGAGGAGAGTGACAGGTTATAAGGGGAGAGACAGGTTATAAGAGGAGAGACGGGTTATAAGGGGAGACAGGCCGGTTATATAACATATTTGCTAGGGGGCTTTCGCTGCAATCTCCATTAGAAATAACTGTACAAGAACTCTGCCAAGTTTCATCGCCAGGTGGCAAATAAGTGCAAGGTGAGTTTAAAGTTGCATAGTTTGATAGCTTTTTCTTACATTTTTGCTTAGATAAATTGATTAGGTTGATAATAATAATCTACCTGAAGTCACTTTTATTATGAATGCTAACTTAACTAAATTAATTTTGGCATGCATGATGAAATCCAGACACGATAGGCTTTAGCAGTAACAGGATCGATTACTTTTTTATATATTCTTTTGCGCATTAGTTGATTAAGCAGGGGAAATTTCAATCACAGACGATTGGTCTTCCTCATTCAACTGCTCCTTGCCCTATCCTAATAATGCTAAGCGCCAGGCTAGGTAGCGACAAATATCAATTTTGTAAGTCGTTGGTTTGACTCGGCCAGGATTCGAACTCCCGACCTTCGCCATGTATCCTATACGCTTAATGACACACAAATTGTTGTCTCATCTACTCGGCAACCAAACCACTCTTATTTACTGATTGACACTGATTGAGCTGTTTTATCTGCTGATTGACACCCAAGCAGCCTAGTATATTTATGTTGTGGGGTGATGAAAATGGGAAATATTGCACCTAGAGCGGGACTCGAACCCACATCTCTTTGCATTCCGGGCCAGTGTGCTAACCATTACACCACCTAGGATCCCTGATATCACCACCCTACCCACATCCACATGTCTATGTGGCTCCTTGTCTGAGATATCAATACAGACTACTACACTAACCATTACACCACCTAGGCTACGTGATGTCACCACACTATCCACACCTACCTGTCTATGTGGCTCCTTGCCTGAGAGGTCAGTGCAGACTACTACACTAACCACTACACCACCTAGGCTCCCTGATACCATCACCCTATCCACGCCTACCTGTCTATGTGTCTCCTTGCCTGAGAGGTCAGTGCAGACTACTACACTAACCATTACACCACCTAGACTCACTGATGTCACCACCCTATCCACACCTACCTGTCTATGTGGCTCCTTGCCTGATGCGCTAGTGCAGACTACTACACTAACCATCACACCACCTAGGCTCCCTGATGTCACAACACTACACACACCTACCTGTCTATGCGGCTCCTTGTATGAGAGGTCAGTGCAGCCTACTACACTAACCATTACACCACCTAGGCTCCCTGATGTCACAACACTACACATGCCTACCTGTCTATGCGGCTCCTTGTCTGAGAGGTCAGTGCAGACTACTACATTTACATTAAAACGTTGTTGGGGCATGGTAGATTTCATGGCTTTGTACCAACAATGTTTCAACGTAAATAACACAATTTTAAGTTCCTCAGAACAACTGGACTGTATTTATTGCTTCCGATAATTTTAACTATGTTTTGTGATATAAACTTTGCTGTCATTTGACACAAATTCACCCACTTCAAAATTGCATCTGAGATCATTTTACCCTCACTTGACACAAATCCGGCCATTTCCGATTTTTGTGAAAATGTTGTTGTAAGTACAAAAATGCTGCCAGTGAATCCTGCTAACCTTTCACTGTGAATAAGGCCTTTGTGCTGACACGACATTAAAGTTGCATGGTCCGATGAAATATTTGTTTTTCAAACCCAAAACATGTATCTTAATTTGATTATATATATCCATCTTAGATAATGGTGCATTAACAAGTAATTTGGTACAGCATATATAGAATAATCAGTGAATTTACTACCTCATCCTACTTTGAGAAACCCAGCACACAAGGAAGCCATTAACCAATTAGGTCAATCTCGTGGCCAGTGGCCTTGACCCTCATTCCAAGTACCTAGTCAGGTTCCAGGATGTCCAGTGGTAGTATTACTGGCACCATAGCCTGGGTTGATATAAAGTTGCAATACTTATGGGATGCTTTCCCCATTTATAAATGCTTTGTTTAAGTTGTCATAGATGTTATCAAATAACTATTGACTCAATACGTTTTGTAATGTTCACTGATGCAATTGTGATAATTAAGCAAGTGACATGCTAGAAAAGCAGTCCAATAAGAACAACACATAGTTAAGGTCAAACAAAGAATGGACACAATGCATGCCAACATAAGAAACAAGACATGAAGCCAACTGAGTATGCATTTTGTGTGTTTTTATAAATGCTTTCACATATCTTACATATCATGGATGTTATACCCCTGTCACACTACGACATTTCTCTCCAACCCGTGTCGACGTGTGTCACTTTTTGGCGAAACGTCGGGAAATGTCGGGAAACGTTAGGAGGACGTTATGAGCACGTCGGTACACTATCCTGGATATTGACAGTCGCCGGAGGACGTCGGCGAGCGTAGCAGGTCGCTCTAGGTTTTTAACATGTCAAAAAAACTGAACGACCGACAACGCGCTTCAACGCGTGGTTGCCAATATTATGGCGACATCAGAAGCACGTCGACAGCGCTGGAATAACGTTATGCGAATGCTAGGCAGTCGCCATGCGCGCGTGACGGTCATTCTTACACGTTGCGCCAAACTGTTCCAAATTTTCTTTTTTTTTCCCCTCACGCGTCGACATCCGTTGGCCGCGCGTGAATAACACGCCGCGCTGACGCCAAACTTTTCCCCCAAACCGCCGAAAAGTTGGACGTGTCTCGACGCGTAGAAGATATTTTGCGCGCCGACGGCGCGCTGGCGAGAAGCATCGTAGTTTGACAGGGCCATTAGCAAATAAATATTAACTCAATACTTATGGAAAAAAAGTCGCTCTCAGCCATACGCCGATCCTCCAACAAGCCTGTTTCCTTGCTCAAAACTTTCGGCGTATGGCAGCGTATGGCTCATACGCTGCTCATACACTCGACGTACACTATGCGTACGCCGACATAGGTTACGCATAGGTTGGGCGTACGCTGAACTTGTCAATCACAACCGTCAAACCTCCTCACACTACGCCGCGCATAGGTCAGCATACGCTTTGAATACACCGCCATAGGCTAGGGGTAGGTTAGGCATGGGTTAGGCATAGGCTGGGCGTACACTTCAGATGCCACTGGGACCTCGTGCGCAGCGTATGACGGCGTATGGCGTCGTATGATAGAGAGACCAGACGGGATGGCCGAATGAGTTGGAGCATCCGTCTCCCGTGCTGGTAGATCGTGGGTTCGAACCTTGGTCGAGTCAAACCAATGACTTTAAAATTGGTGCTTGTCACTTCCTATCCAGACGCTCGGCATTATTAGGACAGGGCAAGGACTGGTGTGCTCAGTGTCAGGATAATGTGACTGAGTGGGATACCAGGTCATGGTGCCGGGTTTCCCAGTGAGACAGCACTATAAAGTCACCATGAGTGCACACTGTCACAAGTCGGTGTTCGTCCTGATATGACCTTAGATGTTGCTAGGACATAAAACAACAAACAAACAACAAGCGTATGAACGTGTATGGGTCGAAAACCGCATACGCCGGCATATGCTAACGCCATACGCCATAATGTGACAGGGCCTTTAAAGAACACCGACGAAAAACGGCCGAATAAGCCCGATATCGTCGTCACGTTCTTTTATATAAGCCTAAATCTATTCAAAATCTGTAAATATGAAGGAAATTAAATAAAATAAATCCTAATTTTGGAATAAAAGTAACATTAATGGCAAATATAAGACAAACCGATGAAAACGACCGAGATAGATCTATCTCCTGGTCCCCTGACCCATCCCTGCGTTCTTCTCTCTCTTTTCTGGATCTGACAGGAATAAATCTATCAAATAAAACTAATTAAGTGTCCAGTCATTCAATCCAGCTGCCAAGAATGCTGTATTTAATACTTCTGGCCACACAAATGCTATATTGTAGTCTAGATTTCAGAAAACGATTCAAAATCCAAAAGTTACCCTGTTGCCAGATAACTGCAATTTGTTTACAGTTGCCTGGCAACAGGGTTCCACTTGTTGAAAGATACAGCAATAACTTGTAGTGCCAATAGTTTATATTGAATCTAAAAACACTCCAAATGTATAAATACAAATAAATATGCAAAAATACCCCCTAATTTTGGAATTAGGAGTAAGATTAATGCCAAAAATGCGAGGTTTTGTAAGGAAATACGACAAAATCGATCATGAGAGGCCAGTATACTGGTCCTCACGCCCTAGCCTGTGTTAGTTGTTGTTTTGGGGAGTTTTCAGTCGCATTGGTGTGCTGAAGGCTGCAAATCTGCAGCACTGAATGGGCACCACTGAAAGCAGTCCCATGTGGTCGGGAGTTGGCTTCCGGTGTGTAGTGATCAGAGGAATTGAGGGGTAGGGGGTAGGGGGGGGGGGGGAGGAAGGAAAAAGGCAGCCTAAGAGTCCAACCACAGTCCTCTGAGAGGGCCGGGGGAGGCTGGGTGGTTGGTGTAGTTTTGCACCATGGTAAGACCCTAGGCCATACCAGGATGTGCACCGACTTGTAACAGCGCGCACTCATGGCGACTTTATAGTGCTGCCCCACTGGGAAATCAGGCCGCAGGCGCCATGACCCGATGTCCCACACAGTCATATTATCCTGACACTGTGCGCCCAGTCCCTGCCCTGATTTCATAACGCCAAGTGCCGAGCAGCAACAGGT
>JASIRB010003434.1:0-12065 GCA_030323885.1 Branchipolynoe longqiensis | reverse complement strand
CCAAACCAACAGCACTTCAACCCACCCCACACCCACACCCACATCCACACCCACACCCACACCCACACCCACACCCACACCCACACCCACACCCACACCCACACCCACACCCACACCCACACACACCCACACCCATACCCACACCCACACCACACCCACACCCACACCCACACCCACACCCACACACCACACCCACACCTACACCCACAACCCACACCCACACCCCACCACCCCCACCCGCACCCACACTCACACACCCAACCCCATACCCAAACCCACACCCCACCCACACCCACGCCCACACCCCCACCCCACAACCCACATCCACATCCACCCCCACACCACACCCACACCCACACCCATACCCATACCGATACCAACACCCCACTCACACCCACATCTCCCATACTCCACCCCATCACACTCCACCCGCCCCACACTACCACTAGCCCAAACCACCACCACCCCCACCTCACCCTACCCTACCCTTCTGTACCCGGCACTCCACTCCACCCTCGCACACCCCACAACCACCGGCATATAGGCGTGCTGGTTTTACCACCACACTCAATGCTCTGCTGTGGTAGGTACCGGGCTATACACGAGGTAGGTGAAATGTGCAGGTACACAAATAGTGATTGGCGAATCGATGGACGTCCAGGGTGCTCCTTTGGACCTGTCATCATAAAACAGGTTCGGTTTGGCTAGTGTACACCAGCTTGTGCGATCCAGTCAGTGGTGTATTCGTTATGTATGCAGTGAACACACACATATAGATCTATATATATGGTGTTTAATCTGTTATTGGAAGATAAACAAGGACATGTCAGTTATATAATATATATTATTAGTATATTGCAAACCTCGGTTAGTGTATGTCGCGGGTGTGATGACAATGGGAAATATTGCGACTAGTTCAGGGTTCGAACCCAAATCTCTTGCATTCTGCCTCAGTATGCTAGCCATTACACCACATAAACTCCCTTATGTGATCAGCATATCCATGCCCACCGGTGTATGCGACTTCTTGCCTGTGAGTTTAGTGTATATTACTATGGCTACATATATATAAATACATATATAATTATGTCATACATCCATATGACATAATAGCCTAGCAACAGTGTTTGACGTAGGATGGCCACAGGAAATTAATGTTTATCTTTTACTCACAAAAAGTGGGGTGCCCCTTCCCCCTATGTCACTCATATCTAGCTAAGGTAAATACTTGTTGCGCCCTAATTTTGACAAACACACCAAAGCGCTGACAACACATTAATATATTCTATTAAATCGCCTCGGTATGCCGTTCTATGTGGTGGCAAATTCTTTAAAAAAATGCACCAATGTATGAGCTAGATATGTATAATCAAATCTAGATAATTGTTTTGGTTTTCACAATTTGATGTTTTCATTGGACTTAGTCAGCTTTAATTCATCTCTCAGAATGGCTGTTTTTTAATGTTAACCTTGATGTTTAATGTTAACCACCACCAAAATACCCGGACCACCCCCGGATCAGGCCGGATTGAGCCCGGATCGCAAAATCCCCTGGACCACCCCAGATGCCTTAAACATTTTAAGACATCCGGGGCTGAGCCCGGACGGCGCCGGAAGAGCCACGGATCAGGACGGATCAGGGAGTGTCGGCACGGACGAGTATTCCACGCGCTGCTGCGTATCAGGTGTTACAACGTGAATTCCCAATCAGGTATTGTCAATATCGTCCCTACCTGCCATCAGCTTCCCTATCTTGCCACCAGTTAGTGTGAAGTTATGCTGAAGAGACTCGATTTCCCACTCAGTCACAGTATCTTGATGCTGAGCTAAGCAATTCTTTCCCTATCCTATTAAAGCCGATCGCTAAGCTAGGTACCTACAAGTATCCATTTTGTAAGTCATTGGTTTGACTAGAGTGACGACCTTCCACACCAGAAGCCTGTGTTCTGCCCATTTGGCCACCGCCTCCGGTCCAGCAGTAACCCTGCAGTTATAACAGGTGTATAACATATTCTAATATCCACCGTTCAGGTATTCCTTCCCTGATTAGTGATGCCTCCTATTATCCACACACTAGAATGGTACCATGTTGATGTGGTATATGCACGACTGTGCATCTATAGAAAGAGCCTTAAAGGGAATCAACTAACATGTTGTAGTCACATTTCCCCAGGTTCTAATGAGGATGCACTTACATATAATCCTCTAATGCCCGCTGCATTTTCACCCGGGATCAGATCGTGAAATGAGATTATTTTAGTAGCGCTATTCCCTACCCTAAAAAAGTCTTGCCCTCCTTGTGTTCCGCGCGGCAAGGCTAGTGGTATATATAAATATATATATATATATATATATACATCTTCACAGCAAGATAGACTACATCACTATAACCATCACTTTTCCTGGGCCAGTTCCACAGCAAATTGGCTCATCCATCCCTAAGATAAAGTGGCATTATACGATAGCTTGAAGTTGTGCCATACGTTTTCGATCAACATATTTGGATGCTGATCATAATCGAATTTACCTTAGCTCAAAGTGTCCGTTAATGTAATGGCTTTAAATAAGTAATTTCAACGTCCTAAGTCATGCTAAGTGACCTAGGAATCCCTACTATTACTAATTGGCAATGCCTGCATACGGAGGATCGGAATGCACTGTTATTTAAATTTAATATGGTTGATACAATTTGGAGAAAAGGTTTGGCGTCGTAGACTTGATACTTTAATAAGGTTCATAAGGTTGAAGGGAAAAATTGATACGTTAACGAGGTTCATAAGGTTGAAGGTTTAATAAGAGTGAGACTGCATACATTGGTGTGGTGGATAAATATCTACTTTGTTCTAATCTTTTGCTTAAAGCTACAAAGTCCGATGAAGCATCACATCTTTTAAACCAAAATAATTATCTAGATTTGATTCCACAGTAGGGAAATGCATCCATCGATTGCCACTACCGATACTTAGATCGGTGTATTGAATACACTTGGCCCAAATATTACCTTCGTTATAATCCAACTGCATGTAGTAGCTCTCATATTGATTCAGCCAGAACAGACTGTCATAATTATGGTGCTGACATCATCGTGCTAGTATGCACCATCAGGCATTCAGCATTACTACACCACAGGTGTCAGCGTCTGTACAGAGAAGGGAATATTGAGTCTAGTTAATGGAACTCATTATACAGAACCCTGTGGTGTCAGAATTGTTGCATGCTTGCCAGAATTAATGTAGAATGTTTGCACTTGAAATATCTCAAAAGTAAACAATTTAAAATAAGAATTCCTTCAAACTAAAGTAAGGTAGATTATAACAACCAATTTTATATATTTGTCTCCGAATTTGAAAGAAACTCAAAACCATGTGAAATTAATAGTTGTCCGAATAGCTAAATGAACAACGAATGCTATCAGGACGGGTACCGACTTATGGGAGTGCACACTCGTGGTGACCTAATAGTGCTGCCCAACTGGAAAATCAAGTCACAGGCACCTTGACCTGATATCCCACTCAGTCACATTATCCTGGCACGGAGCTAACCAGTTCTTGTTATATCCTATTAATGCTGAGTGTCTGGTCAGGAAGCGATAAGTAACAACTGTATAAGTAATTTGTTTGATCCAACCAGGAACCAAACTCTCGATCTGCCATACGTGAAACCCGCGCTCTATTGCTCCGACCACTGTGCCTGGTCCAGCTATGGAGATGCTGATATGAATGCAGTAGGTGGATGAGACACATGTTATACGCCCATCACCCCAAACTATTTCTCACCACGTTCCTGAAAATGTTGCTGAATGGACTAAAACTGTGTGACAATGGAATGGACATAGTAGCAACCTTTTACAGTCTTTTTACGAACAGAATAGACGGGCTAGAATGGAATGATGCTCCATAACTTTGTGCATGCCCAAGATGTTCTTGCCGCCACATTCTATCCCAACCACAGCCCGTTTTAGAATGTGGTCAGACGTTTTGAGAACTAGTTTGGCGTGATGGGGGTATTAGGAAACAGCGCTTCCATGATCGATTGAATGGCTCTTTCGAGTTTATCTACATGACGCTGACACCTGTGGTGTAGTAATGCTGAATGCCTGATGGGGCGTACTAGCACGACGATGTCAGCGCCATACTTATGACCGGCGGTTCTGGCTGATTCAATATGAGAGCTACTACATGTAGTTGGATTGTAATGAAGGTAAAGGCCCTGTCACACTACGTTTGGTCCGGCGTGCCACCAACGCGCAAAATATTATCAATGGGTCGAGAAACGTCAAACTTTTTGGCATTTCAGGGGGTAGTTGGATGGGCTGCAGCGTGATGGGAGTGTGATAATAGCATGTTAGTAGCACGCCATCAACGAGTATCAGTGGGGTTCGACGTGCGGCGGAACAAAGTGTCAACGTCCCGCCAGCGGGTTCCCAGTGTGCCATCAGCGTGTTATCGGCACGTTGTCGGCGCGCCGATGGCGTGGGGGTAGCGCGTCATTAAAGTTTCGCAGAATGCCGGGTAACGTTAGGTGCGTGGCAGACGTGCCAGCAACACATCAAGATGCACCAGCAACACGTCAAGACGTGCGAGCAACACGTCAAGACGCGCCAGCAACTAGTCCAACGCAGTTTGGAGAAAAATCCCCAGCATTGATGGATGTTGCACAATGTGGTTCAAGCGGGCTGGCAATGCGCTGGTAATGTGGGTCCACGTCCTGCCAACGCGCCGGTAACGCGCGATCCAACACGTTGGCGCACGTCAGTGCGTGTCGAAAGTTTTGTGCAAACACAAAACCTTGACGCGGCCCGACGCGCACCAACGTGTCGGTCCAAACGTTGCTCGCACTCAATGTGTACCGACGTGTATCGACGCACCGTTAACGTGCTGGTAACCTGCGCATAACGCTTCCCGACAAGTGCCGATGTTTCCCCAAAAAAGGCAACACGTCGGCGCGCGTTGGTGAGAAGCGTCGTAATGTGACAGGGCCTTAATATATGGGCCGAGTGTATTCAATACACCAATCTAAGTATCGGTAGTGGCAATCGATGGATGCATTTCCCCACTGTGGTATTGGGGTGGCATTTGGGGAAGCCATTCATCCTTTATATGTACTGATGTTGGAGATACCATACCTCTCATATCGCTGGAAAATGAATTGGTCTAAGGGTCAATGCTAGGGAATGTTAGTGTTATACTCTACATTGCAAGCCTGCTACGATACTTAACTGCCAAAGAAATATCAACTCCATCAAAATAGAATATGTTGATTGTTTTATGGGTGCTTCTTGGCGTCTGTCTGTTTTTATGTTTGGGGGTAGAATACATAAACGGAGTTCACTGTTTCGTTGATCTCAAGTAAATAAGTATGCGCATTTTATCTGACTATATAAATATGAATATATCGATTGTACCCCAAGCTCAGTTTTAGTCTGATTTAACTATCAAATATGTATCAACTTATTTTGTTGGCATTCATCAAGAAGCATTTATATTATGATATGACCAGACGGGATGGCCGAATGAGTTATAGCGGCTGTGTCCCGTGTTGGTAGACCATGGGATCGTGGATTCGAACCCTGGTCGAGTCAAACCATGACTTAAAAATTGATACTTGTCCCTTCCTAGCCAGGCACTCGGCATTATTAGGATAGGGCAAGGATGGTTAGCTCAGTGTCAGGCTAATGTGACTGAGTGAGATATCAGGTCATGGTACTGGCAGCCTGGTCTCCCAGTGGGGCAGCACTATAAAGTCACCATGAGTGCACACTGTCACAAGTCGGTAACCGTCCTGATATGACCTTAGCTGTTGCTAGGAGGTAAAACAACAACACACAAACTATTATGATATACATTAAACAGAACTATGTACACTCTACTGGGTCCCTTAAGATATGACTAGATGCTCATATTAACACGACTAGTAGTAATTTACCATTGATTGCATATGCTGCCTAGTCCACGATCGATTCCCTTCATTTAATCATAACATCATGAGAGACCATTCTAGAATGCACATGTAAGTTAGACAAATTTTGGCGCATCTAGATAATATATAATTGTTTGTATGTGTATACTAGACGGGATGACCGAATGAGTTGAGCGTCTGCGTCCGTTTTGGTAGGTCGTGGTTTTCGAATCCTTGGTCGATACAAACAAATGGCTTTCTGATTTTTACTAGTTCCTTCAGAGCCTGTCGATTATGGCACATTACAACAAAAAATGCAATTCACCACTGCAGCCACATGGAGTAGGTATCGGCAATTGATATATGATATAAGATAGACTGGTGAGTCCATTCCTCCGACTGCGACTCCCCTTTTAGAATGAAAATTCATCTGCGCGACAAGCTTCTCGAAATGCTAATAATATATTTTGACTGAATCTCCCCGACCATGTCAGCAATTGCCGTCATATTCAATACACTGTTTCAATTCAGAATTAAAATAACTAGTCGTTGTTAATGCAAAAGTGCAACCTCGAATCTCAGCGCTGAGCCTGGGAAACTGAACAGTCTGGTAATGTGATAAGGAAGCGATTCAATTGCCACAACTCGCGTTAAGATTGCATTAGAAGTCTACACCAATATATCACATGCTCGCTCCTATGGAGCCCACCCTTACCCACGTGACACGATGTCGCCAAGGTGACCTGCCTTCCTCCTCCCTTCCCCGACCCTATCACACTATCACCACTTTATGCTAAAATACATGCACCTGATCATCTCTGAAGCATATCGATTCCTTACCTCATTAATCTTCTAGCACCGATTAAGCTTACGACTGCTTCATGTCTGTTAATCCTGTCTGACATATGAATTAGTCTTGTTCCCCAAAAAATTGTATTGCTCTCGAAAATGCCTATGCCTGCCCGCTTATTGCATATATCGATATAACCATGTGGTTTCAGCAAGAATGATACTAAAGACGAATATACAGCGGTCCTGCTTTGACCTTAGATAGTGTCAGGACATAAATCCCCAGCAACCAACCAACTAATAAACTTTGTCAATACATGACAATATGTATTGGCAGGAATTTTAAGAAAAACTGGTCAATGTATTCCCTGGGACAAATGTCTTCCTTCCTATTGATTTCTTTAATTTTAGTCCGCTTCCATATAGCAGAGTGGAATTGGTCAGGGTCCTCCTAGACGATGGTATTTCTGTCTGGAAACCAATGAATCGCCACAAATTAACGAGCGCTACGTGAAGAAAATAAATCAATGATGCATCTATCTAACAATAACGGTTTCCCGAACTGTACATGATTCAGTTTCAATCTGGATTTACTAAAGCCATCCTCAGGAATAATGGACTGGTACAGAGCTGATAAGCAACGGACATTAGAGGCGGGATGCGCATCAAATGGGAGAATGGGGATATCAGATTTGACAGTGCACTTATACAAAGGCAACGGATGGCCCTTGTTGACAGGTATATGTTGTACACAGCTCTAATATCTGAATACTACTAGTAGTGATCTCTGGCACAGGTCAAATGCAGGTACAAATAGGTTGGCAACCACCATTGACTGACTCTCCCCGGTGATACCGTTGGCCGCTGTGCAATGCACCGCACATATTCACCAGTATATAACTACGCTGCAGGCTCAGCACTCAACACATCATAAAGAATGCATAACATGGTCATGGTCTATTGACCACCTTTGATCCTACTCATCAAGTCTATTCGGAAAGGCCATTCCTCATCAATTCAACGTGTCCTTGTTGTGCATGATAGGCATATCCATATGGTCGTGCAAATATAATGGGTTCTTGCCCTCCAACCTTAAGTCTCCTATTTATTATTTAGGTCAGATGGCTATTTGATCCATTAAGAGATCGATCAATCTTCTGTCACACCAATGGTATAGATGCGGCACTGGTCCTTCGAATGGTTATTACACCAAGTCAGTAACTAACCAACATGTAGGATACCATTTCATCAGCAGAGTATTAACTGCATATACAAATGTCATGGGGGTGATGAAAATGGGAAATACTGTGCCTAGAGCGGGACTCGAACCCACATCTATTTGCATTCCGGGCCAGTGTGCTAACCATGCACCCCCTATGCTCCCTGATATTGCCATACTACCCATGCATACCTGTCTATGCGGTTCCTTGCCTGAGAGGTCAGTGCAGACCACTACACTCGTCCCCCTGGAATTGTAAGTCTTTTAATGCTTACAATTACATGCATACAGGGAATGCACTTACATATACATACACTGGGGAGGTTCAACAACTATGCAGTGCATAGCTTGTACAGGATCATGGTCACAGCAACCAGTGTCATCAGGTAGAGGCTACCACTAGGAAATCAAAACGGCTTGGTTTCTCAAGTCGTCTTGATAAACCAAGACGGTTTTTATATAGAAACAAAGAGGGGTGAGCTGTCACAGTCTGCAACTACTTTAATATTGAGAATGGAAGCTAACAAAATATATCACTAGAATGGGTGTAAGTAGCTCTTCAACGTTTCTATGAAGAAAATGCTCCTGTGAATAGTATGTTCATAATATTTAATTAAAACTACATTAAAATAAAGAGATAATCTTATTTTGCCTATAACATGTTACTGCTTGTATTCTTGAATTATTCAATTTTACTGGTGACCAACCATGGTCTGTTTAAGAAAGTACTTTTCTTAGAATCAAAATCCTGGACATAGTTAATGAGAAGTAACCAAAAATATGAACAAATCATGATGTATGGCATCATATAAACCATTACTCTAATGCACACACAGGCAGATGGGTTGTTGTTTTAGCAGTCTACATAATGATGGCCACTGGGTGTGGGTGTGGGTGTGGGTGCAGAGTGGGATTTCTCTCTGTGTGGTATATCCACCACACAGTATATGTGTATGTGCATATACACACATACATATATATATATATGCACACAGATATATATGCATATATATGCATAATTATATACATATACACCCATATATGTGGATATATGTGGATATATGTGCATATATACTCATATATATGTGCATATACGTATATACACATATATATGTGTGGATATATGCATATATACATATATTTGCATATATATGTGTGGATGTGCATTTATATGTGTATATATGCGCATATATACACATATATTCACATATAAGTATTTATGCATATGTATATGTATATAATGGTATGTTTCTAAGCATATATATGCATAATTATATACATATACACCCATATATGTGGATATATGTGTATATATACTCATATATATGTGTATATCTGCATATATACACATATATACGTGTCTATATATGCATATATATGTGTAAATATGCGTTTATATGTGTATATATGCATATATACTCATATATTTGCATATCAGTATTTATGCATATATGTATATAACAGAATGTTTCTAAGCATATATATGCATAATTATATCCATATACATACATTTATCTGGATATATGTGACTATATACACATATATGCAGAATTTTCAGTGCCATAGACAATTCTTTTAAACAATAACATAATTGTGTACATCATTTCTGGTTATTATATAAATAGCACACTCCTCCCAGGTCTATACCCCCTCTTACCAAACTCACTTCCACAACACACCCTTTCACTCTCTTGCCCACAAGTTGAGGATGGGGGTGGAGGGGGGTGCTCCCAGTATGTGCTGGTACTGGTAGTGCCCCTATCCTCAAACTTAAAAACAAGGTTTGGCAGCAGTCATGCCTCAATGACCATGACCCACATCCACCCTAAGTTTATCAGTTAAACAGTTGTGTTGGGGTAACCCTGACAGCCAGACAGGCCAGGCTAGGGGTTACCCCACCTGATGCCTCCTACCCCCCCCCCCTCACACACACAAAGTAAGAAAATAGCCACACAGCAACACTGGTCTGCAACCCACACCCCCACCAGCCCACTTCTAGCTACACCATACTGGTCACTCATGAATCAATGATGATGTGGTGATATTTATTTAAATGTTATTGAATTTATTTTCAAATTTATTTTTTATTATCCTTACTATTGAATGTTGTTCATATTATTCCTAGCCATATTGATTGCTCGTTATTCACATGCTTTCAGGACCTCCCAGCAATCTGCCACCAGTTGGACCACTGTGGGTTACACTTCCTCTGTAGCTCAGATGGCAGAGGGTTGGTCTCAAGATCAGAGGGTAACCGGTTCGAATCTTGGAACTGCAATACTTTTTTTTAAAAGAATGTCATACTACTTTTTTTTTTAAAGAATGTCATACTACTTTTTTTTGTAATGCGTAATTATATCAATATTAATAAATATGCCTTTACCTAACTCGACATTGCTCGAAGTTATCTGACTGGGCTTTACCCGGCTCTACTTTTCCCGGCTCAGGTTTACCCGGCTCTGCTTTACACGGCTCTGCTTTACCCGGATCAGCTTTACCCAGGTCAATTTTACCCGACTCGTCTTCACCTGACTCGACTTCACCCCACCCGACTTCAGTCGACCCGACTTCACCTGACCCGACTTCACCTGACCCGAGTTCACCCGACCCGAGTTCACCCGACATGACTTTACCCGACTACACTTTACCCCGCTTGCCGTTACCCACCTCGATGTTACCCGCCTCGACGTTACCTGCCTCGACATTACCTGCCTCGACGTTACACGCCTCGATGTTTCCCGCCTCGACATTACATGCCTCGACGTTACCCGCCTCGACGTTACCCGCCTCGACGTTACACGCCCCGACGTTACCTGCCTCGACGTTACCCGCCTCGACGTTACCCGCCTCGACGTTACCCGCCTCGACGTTACCCGCCTCGACGTTACCCGCCTCGACGTTACCCGCCTCGACGTTACCCGCCTCGATGTTACCCGCCTCGACATTACCCGCCTCGACGTTACCCGCCTCGACATTACTCGCCTCGACGTTACCCGCCTCGGCGTTACCCGCCTCGACTTTACCCGCCTCGACGTTACTCGCCTCGATGCGTGAGGTTACCCGCCTCGACATTACCCGCCTCGATGTTACCCGCCTCAACATTACCCGCCTCGACGTTACCCGCCTCGACGTAACCCGCCTCGACGTTACGCGCCTCGACGTACTCACCTCGACGTTATCCGCCTTGACCTTACCCGCCTCGATGTTACCCACCTCGAGGTGCGACGTTACCCGCCTCGACGTTACCCACCTCAACGTTATTCGCCTCAACATTACCCGCCTCGATGTTACCCGCCTCGACGTAACCTGCCTCGACGTTACCCGCCTAGATGTTACCCACCTCGACGTTACTCGCCTCGACATTACCCGCCTTGACTTTACCCGCCTCGACGTTACCCGCCTCGAGGTGTGACGTTACCCACCTCGACGTTACCCGGCTCAACATTATCCGCATCGACGTAACCCGCCTCGACGTTACCCTCATCGACGTAACCCGCCTCGACGTTACCCGCCTCGACTGTTACCCGACTCGACGTTAACCGGCCTCACATTACCCCACCTCGACGTTACCCCACCTCGATGTTACCCGCCTCGACTTACCCCCCTCGACGTACCCGCCTCGACGTTACCCGCCTCGACGTACTCACCTCGACGTTATCCGCCTTGACTTTACCCGCCTCGATGTTACCCACCTCGAGGTGCGACGTTACCCGCCTCGACGTTACCCACCTCAACGTTACCCGCCTCAACATTACCCGCCTCGACGCTACCCGCCTCGACGTAACCTGCCTCGACGTTACCCGCCTCGACGTTACCCGCCTCGACGTTACCCGCCTCGACGTTACCCACCTCGACGTTACTCGCCTCGACATACTCGCCTTGACTTTACCCGCCTCGACGTTACCCGCCTCGAGGTGTGACGTTACCCACCTCGACGTTACCCGCCTCAACATTACCCGCATCGACGTAACCCGCATCGACGTAACCCGCATCGACGTTACCCGCATCGACGTAACCCGCCTCGACATTACCCGCCTCGACGTTACCCGACTCGACGTTACGCGCCTCGACATTACCCACCTCGACGTTACCCGCCTCGACGTTACCCGCCTCGACGTTACCCCCCTCGACGTTACCCGCCTCGACGTTACCCGCTTCG
>JASIRB010003504.1:0-12123 GCA_030323885.1 Branchipolynoe longqiensis | reverse complement strand
CTAAAGGAGCTGTCACACTACGACCTATGGCGTTAGCATATGCCGACGTATGTGCTTTTTCGACCAACATGTTGGCATAGGCTGTCATAGGTTACGTATAGGTTGGTAATATGTCGCATATGCTTTTTATAGGTCGTCATATGTCGGCATAGGTCGAGCCGCCAAAAGATTTGTGTGCATGTTCAAAATTGTTACCCTATGCCGGCGTGTGGCTCATATGTTTCTCATATGCTGGACGTATGCTGGACGTACACTGGCATAGGTTACGCATAAATTAGGGGTAGGTTGGCATAGGTTAGCCGTACGTTGAATCTGCGTCCTCCGCGTATCTCTGGTGTATATAGCATACGCCTAGCTTACGTCTAGCATGCCTCTAGTGTGTGCTGGCGTACCCCTAGCGTATTGCGAGTGTATGGCGAGCATATGCCCAGCGTGTTGGCTGTCTGGCACACTACGACTATGGCCTTTGTGTATGCCGACCTATGTAAATTGTGACCAACACGTCGGCATACGGCATCATAGGTTACGTATAGGTTGGGCATAGGTCGAGTATGCTTGGCATAGCTATTTTTATTTTCAATTTAGTTCGACACGTTACGCACATGCCACCGCCATACCTGGTAGTGTGACAGGGCCTTTAGATACTAGTCAACTTATTAAGCATTAGTTGTTGCATAGAAGGGGATACCAAAGACCCTATAACACTAATACGGCTCAGCAGTAGCATCATCAGGGAGGGGGAGGGGGTTGTGAGGTGGTGTTGGAGGAGGAGGCGGAAGAAGGAGGGGGGGAGAGGAGGAGGGAGGGAGGTGTGGTGTGAGATCGCCGTGTGAGGTGGTGAGGAGAGGGAGGGGAAGGGAGAGGTGGGTAAGAGGGCGTGTGGGGGAGGAAGGGGGAGGGGAGGGAGGTGTGGTGTGAGAGTGCTGGGTAAGGTGGATGAGGAGGGAGATAGGGAGAGGGAAGGGTGGGGATGGGAGGGGGAAGGGGAGGGGAAGGGCGGTGAGGCCGGGGGAGGGTGGGACGGAGGGGGAGGGGAAGGGGATGGAAGGGGAGTGAGGGAAGGGTACGGTGGGGGAAGGGTGGTCAAGCCGGGAGCGGAGGACGGGAGCGGAGGACGGGAGGGGGGGATGGAAGGGGAGAGACCAGGGGAATGAGGGACAGAGAGGGTGGTGTGGACCAGGCAGTAGAAGCAATAACGGCCAAATCCAAATGACAGGCAATCTCTCTTTTTTTAATTTTAAACTCCCCCTCTCGCCTTGTATGTGTTTACATGTGAAACACCAGCCAGCAGCTGGGCTGATCAAAGCCACCACAAGCTGGCACTGCAAAATTTACATTACCATGGGAAAAATTGGGAGTGAGCCATCTTAGTATTATAGGGTCTTTGGTGGTACTAAGCCAATTTAACAGAACCTGTTACCGCTGAAGCCTATGGTGTCAGAGTTTGTGTGTGCTTTGACTGTATGTGTGGGCGATAGTAGGAGTGGTGGGGGTGTCGTGGGGGGGGGGGGGGGTGCTTGCCAAAACTAATTTGACATGTTTGCACTTCAACTATCTCAAAAGCTAGACATTTATAATAAAAGTTACTTCAAACTGAAGTCACATGGATTACAACAATCAAAGTAATGTATTTATTTCAGAAAATGGCAGAAACTTGAAACTATCGGACTATGCAACTTTAAGACTACGCACTGGCAACACTGTGAACACGGTACACGATGCCTCTGTGTAGGTATATGATGCCCCAGTCACACTACTGCTTGCGACCACTTTGTGACCACAAACAAGGGTGATCACAAAGAGGTCACAAAAGGTCACAAATGGTCTTCAGTGGTCGCCGACCTGCATGCGACCATTATAGTCACAAGGAGGTTGCAGCTGCTGCATGAAAACCCGCCTTGTGACTAAATTGGTCAACCATAGGTCGGCGACCACTGGTTTGGTCGCAAGGAGGTGGGTTCTATGGTCCAATATGGTCTCAAAGTGGACACATGCCTCAGTGTGACAGGGGCTTGACTTGGTTAATAACAGATAAAAGTCGAGAGAGCAAGGTATTACTTAAATTACCATGTGTTGATTTAGCATACTGGTTTCCTTTTAGGCATCTAGTTCTCCTGTTTATCCCTGTAAGATTGTGTGCGCCTGACCAGTCCCACACCGCACCTCCGAGCGCCGCCCCCCCCCCGCCCCCCCCCCCCCCCCCCTCCCCCGAGCGCCCCCCCCCCCATACCCCGCACCCTCCTGCTGTTGCTCTACCATCCCTGTCCCATCCACACCACCTCCACTACTAGTACCACCAGCACACATACACACACACTTAAAGTTGCATAGTCCGATGGTTTTGAATTTCTGTATTTTTTCTGAGATAAATATATTAGATCAATTACTAGTATCTACTTTACATTAGTTACTTGTATTTTAACTGGTAAACTGTTGAGATCTTTTGAGTGCAAACATGGAAAATTAGTTTTGGCAAGCTTGCCAAAACTCTGACACCCTAGACTTTTGCAGTAACAGGTTCTGCTAAATTGACTCAGTATTGCCTTATACACAGAAACAAATGCTTAATAAGTGCATCAGTATCTAAGTCAGATATGTAAAATCAAATCTACATAATTGGTTTGGTTTTGACAATTTTATATTTCATCAGACTATGCAGCTTTATGTGGCCTTGGTGGTACAAAGTGATTTACAGTAATGTCATCCTGAGATGGCATGCACCGTTTCTGGTATATATATAGATTAGTTAGACGAATCTTACCTGGGTATAGATGATGGATAACTATTGTTTTACCGAGGTAGAAGCCTCGGTTAGACGTGGGCGAGGGAGAAGGAAGCACATCCGGGTCCAGCAATCTTTACCTACTAATTCAGGATAAAAATGATTCTAAAAAACAACCTAAGGTCAAGTGACCTCATGCTAAATTGAGTGATTGACTAGACGTGGCAGGGCGTGGTGGGTGGGCCCTCGCCCACGTCTAACCGAGGCTTCTACCTCGGTAAAACAATAGTTATCCATCATCTATACCCAGGTAAGATTCGTCTAACTAATCTATTTTACCTCGGTATGCCGCCTCTGGCTAGCCGTAGGCTAGGGAGACCTTTACGTAAAATAATTTTTATCCTGATATTCTTGTTTTGTTATTATTCTTTAGTGATTATGTCTTATGTATGCAACAATGGAAAAGCGATTTGTATGGCAAAAAAGAGGAAAAACCAATGTTTTTCTTACCTCTCTCTTTCAGTTGGTGAGTAGCCTGTGCGCTATCGGCTGAGGCTTCTCTAGTCGTTTGTGGTAATGTCTAGCAAACGAAGTAGCGGTTTTCCATCCCGCGTGAGCTAGGATCCGTTTAACGGAGATGCCTAGCAATCTTGCCTTGGACACCATTGCACCACGTGTAGAGTGCGATGAGTACCTGTCTGTATTTACTCCCGCCAGTTTTAACACATTCATTGTCCATCGGGCGAGGGTATCCCTGGAAATGGCCTTGTGTGGCTTAATAAAGCTGACCAATAGCTGTCTTGAGTTTCTTATTAATCTTGTCTTGGATATATAATTTCGTATCGCAGATACGACACATAACTTGCGATCCTGAGTGAAACTGGACACCCCTATCGTAGAAAGGGGGTCACCTAATCGGTTTGATTTTAATAAAGTTGATAAATCAAACGTGGCCTCTTTACTGTCAATTTCTAGACCATTCAGCGACAGGGCAACTATAGTTTGGCCTCTGTGTCCAGTGACCAGGAGAAGCAAAACTGCGACTTTGAAACCTAAAAGTTTAACGTCCAGAAACTTATTTTCTGGCCATTTCTTGAAGAGGTTGAACACTAGAGAAACATCCCAAAACCTATTATATTTGGGTTTAGGCGGATTCCTCTGATAAATTGATCGTATGATCCAACAAATAACATGGTGTTTACCCATTGTTTGTCCATTAACCCGCGGTAGGATTATCGACAGAGCACATCTGGCAGCGTTAATAGCGCCATATCCTAGGCCTTCGTCCTCTAGGTAACGTAGGAAGAGTCCTACCTGGGATACTGTGGGAGTCATTGGCTTGACTTTCTTAAGCAGGCAATAAATACCCCATTTCTTTAAATACGTAGTATACATTTTCACCGTTCCTTTTCTCCACGCATCATCAACCAAACGCTGTTGTGTAATTTTGTCTAAGCCAAACTGTTCTAAATATTTATTTAAAAAAGGAATGCCACTAACGGAGTTGTCGACACGTTTCCGTGGCGTTCTAGTGGTCCCTGATGTTTGAGGTTTCCTCGGAATCTTGGGAAGCGAAGGCTGCTTTTGGCTGTGGCTAGTAACGTCGGTAGCCACGGTTGCGTGTGCCACTCGGGGACGATGAGTATGGCGTGTGTCCCCTCCATTTGAATCTTTCTGGCGACTTTGCTAATGATAGTAAAGGGGGGGAAAATGTAAAAGAAATGATGTCGCCACTTTAGGGAGAAGGCATCAATGTGCCAAGCATTGGGTTCCGGGTGCCACGAAACATATTTTGGAATTTTAAAGTTATTACGCGAAGCGAACAAATCGATCTGAGGTGAACCCCATGTGTGACAAATGTGTTTGAAAATGGATGGATTAAGTGACCACTCTAAGTGATCATGGAACTGGCGACTCATCTTGTCAGCTAGACAATTTTGTGTGCCTGGAATGTGATTAACAGTTAACCAGACATCAAAGGTTTGAGCCCAGTTCCAAATGAGAAGTGCCATTGCATTACATTTAATCGATTTTGTACCTCCCATATTTCTGACATAAGCCATAGCTGTGGTGTTATCCGTGAGGATACGTACATTATTTTTGGGTATTTTTACTAGACTGGTTAATCCCAAGTAAATGGCCCTTAGTTCTAGAACGTTAATATGATCGGGGAGTTCCGATTCTAGCCATCTTCCTCCCGTTGCTACATCATTTTGATGTGCTCCCCACCCTTGGAGAGACGCGTCAGTGGTAACGGTAGTGTCAGGCTCTCCCATTCTAATGGGATTGGGGGAATGGTCAAAGTGGTTTAGCCACCAATCAATGTCGGCTAGGCCGTTCTCCGAAATAAACATGGTCTTTTCAAAGTTTCCCTTTGCGCGGGCCAGCGCCAAATTTTTATCAATTTCGAGGGATTTTATGTGTGCCGCTCCGTATAGAATAGCTGGACTATACGAAACCATGACCCCGATAAGGACCGCGACCTGTCTAATCTTTGGCCTAGAAGTGTCTAACAGCTGTATCGCTGTGCGGTAAAGCTTATCTTTCTTTTGGCGTGTAAGCGAAACGGTCATAGCCGTGGTGTTCAGAATGAACCCGAGACACTTAAGCTCCTGAGTAGGAGAAAAAACCGATTTCTTGTTATGTATGAAGAAACCCAATTTGGTGAAAATGTTGCATAAATCTTTAACAGCGAGTTCACATTGCGTGAAAGATTGGCCCATAATAAAAGAATCATCTATGTATGGAAACATACAATGCCCCAATTTTGCCATGTGTGCAAAAATTGGTTTCAACAACTTAGTAAACAGACGCGGTGCGCAGGCCAAACCATTAGGTAAACATGTAAATTCAAAAAGTTGGCCATTCCAGAGAAAACGTAGGTATTTCCGATCTGTCTGGTGAATAGGAACGGTGTAGTACGCATCCCTTAAATCAACACTCGCTAGCCAACACCCTGGGGTAATTAAATCACGAGCTGTTTCTAAAGAAAACATTTTGAAATGTTTGTATTCAATGATTTCATTCAACTGAGTTAAATCTAAAATCATTCGGATTGAACCATCAGGTTTAGGAGTAGAGAAGATATTGGAAATATATTCCCCTTCAGTATGTTCAACTCTGTTGACAATGCCCTTAGACTCAAACAGTAGAACCTGGTGATCTAGCTGAGATTTTTCTAGTGAATTAAACTGATACGGAAAAGGCGCTCTCTTTTGTATAGGCAATTGTGTGAAAGGGATGTGAATGCCTTTAACAATATTCAGGACCTCTGGATTAGTGGTTAACTGTTGCCATTGATGTAAACAATTAGAAACATTCCCTGCTTGAAAAAGGCTTACTTCAGTTTGAGTTTCCTCCGTGACCATTGTAGGGTCAGGAGGCTGCACTGTTTGTGTGGAAATCTCTACTTGTTCCCTTGTTTCGGGAACTGGGGCTTGGGAACGAAATCCCTCTTGTAGCCGCGGTTGTCGTTCCAGTTTGAGGCCGGCCTGTCGCCTCGGCCCCTTCCTCGCTGGTTGAACTGGAAGGACGGTCCGCCCCTGAACGGCCTTCCTCCTCTGCGGAATCGAAAATCCGTCCTAGACTTTCTGAACCCTGCTGGGTTTTGGAAGCGACGACTCTTTGCTTCAGTGTTTTTAGCACTCTTGTAGTCGACCTCTACCTGTTTGTACAGGTAAGCTAGCTGACCCCCAAACATCTTGGATTTATCTAGCGGTTTGCTCTTGATAGGGGTAGGTCCGGAATACACGGTGTATTCCTTACCATCATGGTCCGTTACCTTGTTCGAGCGGGCAACCTCTTTTCCGGCATCTGTGGTGACCGATTTGAAAACGTTTTCAAATCTCCGATGGGTCATGTAGTTACTAGCGGCTGCTAACAAAGCTATGCCCCGGTCCATAACCCGCGCCAAAGACGAGAACTTGTTCTCTGTCTGCATCCTGTTAGCCACAGGGATAACAGACGTCAAGGCACCCAAAACTGCCTTATGGATCAGGCAGAGGGAAGTTTCATAACGACGGCGTTCGTCGGAAAGATGAATGCCGGAATCCATCTCTTTGAAAACCGAAGCAGGAATGCCCTTAACTCCTGAAATCTGCTCAGTCAACTTGTTGATGACTTCGATCGGTTTAAACGTAGTGAAATGGCTATTCACCGTTTTGCGCATCATGGTAGTGGTGCGCACTTTCTGAGCTTTCTTTTTGACAATCTTCTTGCCAGCTTTAACGCCTATTTTGGCGTAGACACCCGCTCGTTCCGTGTCGGAATCCGACTCGGTGGAAGAAGAGTCGGACGACGAGTCTGAAGAGGAGTCCTTCTTCTTCTTCTTCTTCTTCTTTTTGGACTTTTTGGAGCGCTTAGAGTTCGCTTTCTTTGTGAACTCGTCACCAGAACTGCTCACTGGGCGGCGTTTCTTGCCCCGCGCTTTCGGTTTCGGAACCTCAGGTGCCGAAAGCGTGTCCTCTTCGTCCTCAGAAAAGTCTTCCCAATCCTCATCAGGGATTTGGGAAGGATCTGGAAAGGTCTGCGCCTGGAAAAGGCGCATCTTCTCCTCCATCATCTCCGCCATTTTCGCCTCCCACCCCACTGGTTGAGGGGCGTGATCACTGTCTTGATCCGAGGCATGAGCCCCAGGATGTGGGGACGGCGGAGCCGTAGCCGGTGGAGACGAATCGTAATCCGTAGGGGGGACACCCACCGCTGCAGCGGGCGGCTTATTCCGGCGAGTGGCCATCGGGAACTGTAACGAAACCAAAGCGTTACTAACCCGGAATCATCTCAACTACACAAGTGTAAGCCAGTAAACTGGGTTGAGGAACATGGTACAGAGAACGTGTTTTGCAACGTGTCAGTACAGGCGTGAAGCTAAATTTGCCGTAGGTGTGTGGTAACGAAACCAACCAAACGGAGGGCATCGATCGTGAGATCGGCCCCTCTCTCTGTTCCGTACACTTCTCCCACCTGTGGCTACAGCGCCAACAAGTTGGAGAAAATATTACGAAACTCGGAGGTTCGCCTTAAACCGGTCAGGGGTGTTTATAAAAAAACACCCAGAAGCATCCCCAACATCATCCTCTATTAGGATCCGGGAGACTTTTCTTAGGAAATGAGCAACTCGGGTTGCCATTTCTCCCTGTCTGAAAAACAGGTGTCGATAGAACTCAGTATCGGTTTCGTTTGTGCCAGCGGCACGCAATGTTCTATCCGTAAGTTAAAAAACGTACAAAGTCCAAACAGGACTGAAGAAAGTTCTGAACTTTCATAAAAAGATGCTATAGAGCATGATAAACAAAGTTATCGAAGAAAACAGTACTTACTTTTGGATAAAAGCAGTAGTAGTAGATAAATCCTGTGGAGCAACTCACAAACGTCCTCCCGTTGTGAGTTACTTATGCTAATTGCTGGACCCGGATGTGCTTCCTTCTCCCTAGCCTACGGCTAGCCAGAGGCGGCATACCGAGGTAAAATATATATATATGTATATATGTATATATGTAAAATATAATTTATTATATATATATAAAGAGGCGGGGTTTACCTACCTTATTTATTATTTATTTATTTATTATTATTTTCTTCGCTTGTATATTTGCTCCGTGGCTGCTTTTGCCTCGCTGCTACTCTGCCATTGCTGCTCGCAGGTCACTTGCTCTGCCGCCGTACCTTGTATCGCATGCATTTTTACCGCTACCGCTACCTGTACAGTCTACTCGCTACCTGTACAATCAACTTCTAACGTGTGGATACATGCTGCGGCGGACGAACCGAATGCTTCGGTACACCAGGCACAAGTTACATGTCAGGCTTGATACTAGGACGAAACCGTAAGCTAAAACTACGCATTTTACATATAGGGCACTGTCAAGGGTGTCGCAGTGGTGTGCACCATTTTGGTTCCTGATATTGAACATGTGATATTGAACATTCCGGACTGACATTGAACATGTGACATTGAATTCAAGTCGGTTACATGTCAGGCTTGATACTAGGACGAAACCCTCACATACTACTTCAACGTCGGAGTGTTGCTGTCAGGTCACGCGCCGGCCGCTTTTACACTGCCGGCATCGGGATTTGGCGGGTCATGAGGGTCAACCGACGTGCGTTCAATTTTACTAGTACTATTGGGGTGACACATGCTTTATGTTCTGTGGAGTGACAGAAGCATTTATTTGGAGTGACACATGCTTATCCTCGGCCAAACTTGACAGTGATATTTGGGCTTCACAAGAATCTCTAACTTCATTGTTAGGTGTGCTAGGCGTGAGGGGGCAGATAGAGTCATCAATTATCTGGATGACTTTTGTGTCATAGGCTCATCATGGGAGGAGTCAGCCGCTTATCAACAAAAAGTAGTAGCAATCCTACGTAGGTTGGGGTTCTTTCTGAGTTTTAAGAAACTCCAGTCACCAGCGCAGAAGATGAGATTTTTGGGGATTGATGTTGACACAGTCGGTCTCGAATTGACTTTACCGGCGGATAAACTTAAGAAACTCTATGGAGTCCTTGCCCATTTTCGCGGCCGTAAGAGAGCTAGGAGAAAGGAACTTGAAAGATTGGGTGGTTTACTAGCCCATTGCGCAAAGGTTATCAGGGGTGCCAGCACCTTTTGTCGCAGAATTTATAACCTGATCGCTTCTGTACGCGAACTGGTGGGAAAAGTTTGAGGGTCACTTTAACGGTAAGGCCGCTATGTTGGGGAGGTTTACCCCAGTTCAATCTGTATATAGTGATGCCTCGAGTTGGGGGATGGGAGCCACCCACGGTGATGATTGGCTTGTGGGTTCCTATAATGAGAAGGCGGATGAGGCCTTGCAGCTTTATGCAGGCCACCATCATGTCTCGCCTGATAGGAGCCTGGGCGCCGCTCATATTAATATTAAGGAGATGGCTGCAGCATGGGAGGCGGCTGACCGATGGGCCCATGGTTGGGGGGGTTCCTCAATTATATTCGTGACTGATAGTGTTGTGGTCCAGGCAGCCCTTAATACGGGCCGCTCGCGCTCTAATGTTATAATGTCCTACTTGAGGCGACTTTTTTGGCTCGCGATTGAAGAGAATTTTGTTTTTAGCTCATGTTATATTAATACCTCTAAGAATATAACTTGCGATGCACTTAGTAGATTGGCTGATAGGGGAAGTGCGGCCAGAATCGCCACTGTAGATGAGAGTTGGAGGATGTGCTGTAGGAGCATTTTTGAGACCCCTTTTTTCTTTTGTTCCAGGACGGGAGGACTTAAGGGGGGAGCAGCGCCTCTATGAGCAGGGATATTACGCCCCAAACTCCTGGTCTGCTAGAAACGTCCAAATTAAGCGTTACCTGCATTTTGTGGATCAAGTGGGGGAACATAGGGCCCCGCTACCATGCTCCTCTAAGTGGGTTGCCCTGTACGCAACCTGGTTGGCTAAGGATCTCGCCTATAGCTCCATCTTAAATTATCTTTCGGGCCTAAATTTTTATTTAAAGCAGAATGGTTCCCCGGAAATCGCATACTCTGACTACTATGTCGCCGCAACCTTAAAGGGTATAAGGCGCTCAAAGGGCGATACCCCTAGGAGGGCCCCGCCTCTCCTTCCAAACATGTTGCTTAAGATTTTTGAGGGCTTGACCCTAAACTCAGGACACACGGCTTGGCGGGCAGCCGTTTTGCTGTCATTTCGTGCATTGCTTAGGAAAAGCCAGGTCACCGCCTCAGATGCGGCCTTGACCCGATCAGATTTCACCTTCTTTGATTGGGGCATGGTAGTACGGGTCAAAAAATGCAAGACCATCCAATTTAATGAGAGGATTCTCGAGATACCTGTCGCTAAGTGTTGCAACCTCGCTCTTTGCGCAGTTTTTTGGACACGTAAGCATTTTGATGAGATACCTGCTGGGCCGGGCGATATGGCTTTTAGGCTGCCAGCTGATGTCGGTTCCACTCCTATGTCATATTCGTCTTACCAGTCTATGCTAAAACTATTTACCAATATTGCTGGCCTGGGTGAGTTTGATTTTACCTCCCACTCCCTCCGCCGGGGTGGTACAACCTTTTTGTCTATTTGTGGTGCTACAATTGAAGAGATTAAGGTGAGGGGTGACTGGGCCAGTGAAACGGTCTACGCTTACCTGAAAACGCCATTGCAGGTTCGCATAATGAATGACCTGAGGGTTTCCTCTTCGCTGGCCCAGTTGAGTTAAGCGAGTAGTGGTTGGGGGGGGCTCTCTTTGAGGGCCCCCTTTGGCTATTTTCTTTTGCCCGGCCATGGGCCTTTCCTTGCAAAATAAAAACTGGAAGGTTCCCACCCACTCCTCGTTTGCGCTCCTTTCCTCTCCCTCCACCATAGCCAGTTTTATGTAAAATATAATTTATTATATATATATAAAGAGGCAGGGTTTACCTACCTTATTTATTATTTATTTATTTATTTATTTATTATTATTTTCTTCGCTTGTATATTTGCTCCGTGGCTGCTTTTGCCTCGCTGCTACTCCGCCATTGCTGCTCGCAGGTCACTTGCTCTGCCGCCGTACCTTGTATCGCATGCATTTTTAGCTTTGATTGGTAGGGCTATTTTCTTTTGCCCGGCCATGGGCCTTTCCTTGCAAAATAAAAACTGGAAGGTTCCCACCCACTCCTCATTTGCGCTCCTTTCCTCTCCCTCCACCATAGCCAGTTTTATATATATATATATAAATATATATATATATATATTTACATGTACATAAACAGGGTAGGTTCAACAAACAAATAGCGCATAGCTTGTATATGATCCTGGTCACAGCACCAGTATCATGGGAGGGTGATGAAAATGGGAAGTATTACGCCTAGAGCGGGAATCAAACCCACATATCTTGCATTTTGTGCCAACCATTACACGACCGAGGCTCCCTGATGTCACCACCCTATCCACAACCAGTGGTCCACAACTGGTTCATCAAAGGTATGTGCTGTCCTGTCTGTGGGAAAGTGTATATAAAGGACCCCTCGCTGCTTATCGGAAAGAGTAGCCTATGTGGCGGCAGCGGGTTTTCTCCAAAGAAATATGTCAGAATGGCCATATGTTTGATGTCCAATAGAAATGATAAAAATCAATGTGCTCGAGAGGCATCGTTAAATAAAACAAACTTTCTTTCTTTTTCATCACCTTGTCTATGCCCGCCTGTCTATGTGTTTCTTTGCCTAAGAGGTCAGTCTAGACTACTACATATACATATATATATATATATGTGATGTATAATGCATTATGCGAGTATAAATGCAAGGGTAACATGTACATCCTATATTTCCTTGTGCGCATAGGTGGAGCGCCCCCCCTCCCAGCTGTTGGGTATTGCCGGGCGGGTGCCTCTCTCCTATGTTCTTTTGTGTACCGGGTATTTATATATATATATATATATATATATATATATATATACA
>JASIRB010003514.1:0-12127 GCA_030323885.1 Branchipolynoe longqiensis | reverse complement strand
TGGCCAGCGTACTCTTAGGATTCGTCTGAGACAGGTGTTGATAAAGGACTGGATTTTCTTCATGGTGGTGACTGTTGTTCTCCAAGTCTCTGCACCATGCAGAAGAACAGGCTTTACCATGGAGCAAAATATCCTGATCTTGGTGTTCCTAGGCAGCTCCGAGGATCCGCAGACATTCTTCAGCTGATGGAAAGCTGCCCTTGCCTTTCCAATCCGAACCCTCACATCAGCATCTGTCCCTCCCAGTCTGTTGACCACACTTCCAAGATAGGTGAAGCTTTCCACTTCCTCTAGTGCTTCTTCAAGTACTATGTGTTTTTAATGTGTTTTTTTTAATAACCCAGATTAATTAAATGAAAATATAACTAAACTATGCAATCATAAAATACTTTAAATCCTATTTTGCTGTAGTTATATCGGTTATTAAAAAAAAAAAGGTTTGGATTAAGCCACCATTTTTTCCACCCCGAGCGTATTCGTTATGCAACCCGAGGTTGTGGGGTCTGCACATGCGCCAAAAGGTGGCTCGGGTAACCCGAGTTGTTTAATCGAATACAGCCTCTGTGACAGGGCTGCTAAACAACTCATTAGAAAAAGTGTCGAAAGGCAGGGTTATGGAAGCACCCACATGATTTTGAAATCTAATATGCTAAGTATATTCTTTAAATACTTATTTACTGTAGCCCACTACTTTCGTGGTGAATTTATTTATGAAATAATGTAGATTAATAATTTTCTAAAGTAGAATTAAGAGATTCTGGTGGCGGCCACCTTGTTATTTTGCATTCTCTTCCAATTTCTCTACTCTGTGTCAATAAAAATAAGCACTGCATGCTGGTCCCACTACATCTACAGTTTGTTCATAGTTAAAACACTTTTTGCTTGTGATTAAGAAGGGTTGTCACGCGTACAAAGTGTACCCCGGGGCAAGGAGGGGGGGGGGGGGCTGTCAGTAAATTTAAACTTTTATCACTTAATGAAATATTGATACTTTTCATTGATTTATTTTTATTTTTGTACATTAGTTGGTTAAAGTTGCATGGTTTGATGAAACATAATTTTGTCAAAATCAAAGCACTTAGGCCTACATTTGATGCAATATCTGCAACGTCGATACTGGCGCATTAAAGGGGCTGTCACATTACGGCGTATGGCGGGAGCGTATTGAAAACCTACGTACGCCGTGCTGGTGCCACTTTTGGGTGTGTTTGAGCGTATGGGGGACCTATGAGGAGCGTACGAGGAGCGTATGAGGAGCGTAGGGGAGCGTATGGGAGCGTGCTGTGACATTTTTTGACATTATGGGCCATACGCCCTCATAGGTCGTGTTTTTTTTTAGCATGCACAAAAAAAATTGGACGGACGAATTTATGAAAGCATATGGCGGCATATGCCTCATACGCTTCACATACGCCGGCATGTTGCGGCACTGGCAGCGTATGAGTAGCGTATGAGTAGCGTATGAGTAGCGTATGAGTAGCGTATGCGGCGTATGCCGACGTAATGCCGCTACGCCGCCATACGCTCCCACCATACGCCGTAATGTGACAGGGCCTTAACTAATGATCTGGCACAGCATAGAAAGAATATTCAATGAATTTATGATACAGCCCCCTAGCCTCCAACTTTGATAAAGCTATTATCAAATTAGGTCAATTCCATGACATCATTAGCCCTACCTTGATTTTAAGTACCATGTGTAGCTTATACCCCTGTCACATTACAACGCTTCTCGCCGGCGCGCCGCCAACGCGAAAAATCACTTTTAATCGTCGAGAAACGTCACACTTTCCGGCGCCAGCGCAATGTATTGGTAACAGACCCAACCTCAGGTCGCTTGTGGCGCCACCTGTCCAGTCAAGCTTCTAACGGTCTCAGGACCCTCAATCACTACTGCACAATCTACCGATCGCTTGTTCGCCAAATGGTATAACATTGTAATACCGATTGAGTTCAGGGTTCTCCATAGCAGTAAGATATCTCGTTGAGCTAAATAAAATAAAACAAGCCCATACACCATTGAATTCTCTCGCTTTGTTCTCGTTGCTGGGACCACCGCTGCACCCATCTTTACCCTCCCTTCCTCGAAACCCTTGCTGCTGTCTGCTGGATACAAGTGCTGTGCTACCGCCAGACTGGAGTGATTCTGGACCGCCCCAATGACTCATCGTTTAATCATTGTAAAGACATCCCCCAGCTTCTACAACCATCCCACCAGAAGATTATTCTTCAACCAAAGATTAGGCCAATTTATCGGAGCCTCTCTAATAATGTTGCAGTTCTGCAACCGGTAACTGTCGTAAGGTTACAAACAACCCAGAAGTCAAGACACCATTGAACAAAACTGGGCACGGTGGCCGAATCGGTAGAGCACAGGCCTCACATACAAAAAGATCCGGAGTTCGATTCCCAGTCGAGTCAAACCAATTACTTAAAAATTGATACTTGTCGCTTCCTAGCCTGGTGCTTGGCATTATTAGGATAGGGCAAGGAATGGTTAGCTTGGTGCCAGGATAATGTCACTGAGTGGGATATCAGGTCATGGTGCCGGCAGCCTGATTTCCCAGTGGGGCAGCACTATAAAATCACCATGAGTACGTACTGTCACAAGTCGGTACCTGTCATGATATGACCTTAGATGTTGCTAGGGCGTAAAACAACCAACAAACAAAAACCATTGAACAATAAGCTAACGCCGGGAAGGTGCGTTGCATCGGGTTCGAACTGAAGACCGCACTCGCAACCAGATGCAACGCAAAGACGCAGAATAAAGCAAAGGCTTCTAATTTCTATGAGGACACATATTGGTCGCGCGGGGGGTCGGGGTGTGATACCTTATTGGAAGAGCACTCCGCCCATGCCTGCCTATATTAAGGGGCGTATCGGAGGGAGTGTGTAAGTAGAGCCACTAGACACCTCCTAATTGTTACCTTTGATAAGCCTGCTCAACACAGACAGCATACACGTGTCGGCAAAAGCCAATCTGAGTTCTCCCGATGCAATATTCTGTATTTCATAGAATGGATAATTCCTATTCTGAACTTACACCATTTGACCATAGGCCCACCCGTGTGGATGAAAATTAGCAGGTGTTAAGTGCAGTTCAATGTCCTATTTATCTGCTGTATAAGCAATTATATGAGTATAATTATCCATAAACTGATTACCCATGAACTGTGTCCTTAGTTGACACCAAATGACACTACACAACTAATGACACTCAGCTACTCAAGCGACTGGTCAGGCCTTCTGCCTCGCCTGGTGCTGCCACCTGGCCTCTTCTTCCTAGCCTGGCTCTGCCTCACACCTGTACCACTCGCTCAGAATGAGCAGGTGTTAAGTGCAGTTCAATGTCCTCAAATCTTTCTCTCTCCCTCTCCCTCTCTATTTATACAGAGAGATTCATATATATAGGGCTGACATCTTTATATATATAGCGATATTTTCAGCGGTACGGTGAGTGGCGGTTACAGTGTGGAGGGGTGGTGGCGCCACCATCAGAGCTGGGGTTGGGGAGGCTTGAGCAGTAGATGACCAGGACAGACTCCCTCAGTCTATGGGGCTGAGTGAGTGATGAGGGAAATTCCGGGTTATTATACTCATATAATTCGTATACAGCATATATGTATTTATATATATATATATATATACTTATAAATAAATGTATAAATAGTTTGTTTGCAAGAATAAATTATCTAGTATATATATATATATGTCTTAATATTCTTATGTATATATAAATATGGATATATATATAAAGATTCAAGCCCTATATACATATGAATATGTATATAAATAGGGCTTGAATTTTTCTAAATAAATATCTATATATATACTAGATAAATATAGCGCTAGAATATTTCAATGTATATTATGTATACATAGATATAGGGCTCGAATCCTACAATTATTTAGATGCATGCATATAGGGCTCGATATTATCTACGTATATTTATATATAGAGAATGATTCCAGCGTATAATTAGGACATTGTTCGAGCGTTTTATTCATACATATAACACTCAAATCGTTATTATATATAATAGAGATTCGAGCACTCTATATATATGTATGTGATTTTTAGTTAAATTCTATATATTATTTCTGTTGTATGTACATGTGTATGTGTATACATTATTTACTGTATACTTATGTAAAGATAAAGCAATAATATATACATACATAGTGTAGTGGTCTGCACTGACCTCTCAGGCAAGGAGCCGCATAGACAGGTAGGGGTGGGTAGTGTGTTTATATCAGGGAGCCTAGGTGGTGTAATGGTTAGCACACTGGCCTGGAATGCAAAGAGATGTGGGTTCGAGTCCCGCTCTAGGCACAATATTTCCCATTTTCATCACACCCATGACACTGGTACCGTTACCAGGATCTTGTACAAGCTACACACTGTATAGTTGTTGAACCTACCCTGTGTATGTATATGTAAGTGCATTGCCTGTCTGTATGTAATTGTAAGCATGAAAAGACTTACAATTCCAGGGGAACGAGTGTAGTGGTCTGCACTGACCTCTCAGGCAAGGAGCCGCATAGACAGGTAGGTGTGGGTAGTGTGTTGATATCAGGGAGTCTAGGTAGTGTAATGGTTAGCACACTGGCCAGGAATGCAAAAGGGATGTCGGTTCGAGTCCCACTCTAGGCGCAATATTTCCCATTTTCACCACACCCATGACACTATTTAAAAGAATATATATATATAGAGAGAGAGAGAGAGAATAAATGCAAGACTAAATTGAAAGTTATTACGGTTTATGTTTATGTAAGTCATTATTCATGATCCACTCTCGTTTCCCATATTTCTATTAAAATGGCCGTATTAAACATGAATTCAAAAGAATAGTCTCCCTTCAGAAACTAAATAAAATTATCTTTATTCTCTCATTATTCTTGTAGGCCTACTTCTTACTCCTATTATTGTTCGGCTCCTTGGCCTTATTATTTGTCTTATTCTTATTCTTTTACTTCTTACACTTCTTAATATTCTCATTCTTGTTAATTTATTCTTATGTTTGTGTTATTCTTCTCATTATTCTTATTCTTTTTATTCTTCTTTTCTTTTAACTTCTTATCTGACTCTTTCTTATGTTTCTTGTTCTCATTCTTCTCATGCTTTGTACATTGATAATGTGGAAGCAAATATTTGATTATTTGTATTATTTATTTATTCTTATTCTGATTAGCTCTACTCTTATTTTAGTCTTGTCCTTATTCTTCTCATCGCATTCTTCTTCTTGTTATATTCTTATTATTATTTTTATCATTTGTCTAATTCTTCTTAATATTAAAAAAATATAAATCTTAAATAACATGAATCCACTGAACAAAATTTCTTCTGTTATACAATTCACCACCCAAACATCGCCTGTGAGTGTGACTCTACTCAATATATAGGCGATTCACGTCCTACGACGATACATGACGTGAGAGGGGGTGTTGCTAAATTAAGAGAGACATGACATTGCTTATAATAATAAGATAATTGGAGGAAATGAGCATAGGGCATTGCATTAAGATGGCGAGAGTCATCTGAGCCGGGTGAAAAATATAGTAATTAGAACTGTACTTAATTGATATCCTGTTTAATCAAACCCACATGGGCATGCGTCTTAAGCCGTGTTCACACACGGGCGTTAAGTCGCCTCAACTAGTTTGCCTTGTCTAGTTCGGCTCACATTCGCCGTGTGGACGCGATGCTGAGGCGGATTAGGGCTGATTCGCCTCAACTAGTTCGCCTCATGTAAACCGCGTCACGAGGTAGTTTAACCACCTTAAGTCGGTGTATCTAGCTTGTGTGGACGGTAGCGGTTTACTTGAGGCGGTTTAAGTATGTCGCAGTCGAGACCTGAGTTTGTTTATTTTCCGGTCGATCAAAAGCGCATATTATATAATTTGGTCCATGAACCTGCTAGAGGTGCACATATATTTTTTTCATGATTTATTTTAAGGTTTTCACTGCCCAGCAGAAGTTTTTACTGTTCCAAACCGATACGATTCAGTCCATACATATCTAGGTCGAACCCACACTCTCTCGTGGCGACGTCGACTAACCGAAACTGGCGCTGGTTAGTATGGACTTGCTCATGTGCAGATATTGATTTCCGCCTTAAACCGCTCCGTGTGTGGACACGACACTTGTTCGCCTCATCTAGTTCGCCTTATCTAGTTCGGCCTAAAGTTGTGTGTGTGAACACGGCTTAAATGCATTTACTATCCACCATCTTGTTTTGGGAAGCCTGTCAGAGCGATAACCCCAATAGTCTAAGGAATCGCCAGTTTGTTTTGTTTGTTGTTGCTTAGCATCCTAGCAATATCTAAGGTCAGGACGGGTACCGACTTTTGACAGTGTGCACTCGTGGTGACTTTTAGTGCTGCTCCACTGAGAGACCAGGCTATCAACACCATGGCAGTAGTACTAAACACTCACATTATCCTGATACTGTGCTAACCAGTCCTTGTCCTATCCTATTAATGCTGAGTGCCAGGCTAAATAGCGACAAGTATTAATTTCATAAATCAAGGAGGAGGAGGGAAAAAAAGAAGAAGAAAGTGGGAAAGATTCTCCATTTCCTACTCACCCTCAACCCCTCCCACCCCTCTTGTGACCCACGGCCATTCAGGACGTCCCTGCGGCAATCGCAGGGATTATTGTATCGAAAACCCTTCTACTGGTGATATCTTAAGGCCCTGTCACATTACGGCGTATGGCGGGAGCGTATTGAAAACCTACGTAAGCCGTGCTGGTGCCGGCCTATGATGACCTTCGGTGAACTTTCGGGTGGGTTTGAGCGTATGGGGGACCTGTGAGGAGCGTATGAGGAGTGTATGAGGAGCGTATGAGGAGCGTATGGGAGCGTACTGCGACATATTGTTGACGGTTTTGATTGGCAAGTGGAGCATATGAGGAGCGTATGCGGAGCGTATGAACATTTTAGGAGCATATGAGGGGCGTATGAGGAGCGTATGAGGAGCGTATGAGGAGCATATGAGGAGCGTGTGCGAAACCTATGCGCGACCTATGTTATCTCTCCGCGGTCCGCCGCTTGGTGGCTCCTGGGTATATATAGCCTGGAGCAACAGGCTCCCCTCACTCTGCCACCATGCCTGCTAAGAGGACCACCACTGCTGCTGCTGCTGCTTCTGATACTGCTACTACTACTACCAGTACTACTGCTACTACACCAGCCTCCAGAGCTGCTGTAACTACAGGAGGAGGATTAGGCCGTGGGAGAGGCAGAAAGAGGCAGACTTTGTTACAATGCTCTCCATCACCAGCCTCCTCACTTGCCTCGCTACCTCGCCACTCTCCACAACACCACTCTCCAGAACACCACTCTCCACTGGAGGAGCTGGAGATGGAAGTGGAGAGGTCGACGACGCAATGCTGGCGTCCCCGCTCCAGCTCGCCATCTCCTGCCTCTCGGGGCAGCTCACGGGTGTCGTCCGCTGCCTCCGCCGCCTCCGCCGCCACCACCGCCTCCAACGCCTCCACCAGCACCGGTGCCATCGGCACGTCAAAGAGATGGAGGGTCAAGAAGAGCGACTGTTCTCTGTCGGTCTTCAAGGAGGATCAGATGTTGGACTTCCTCCAGGAGAACCCCATCATGTGGAATATGAAGCTCTTGGATTACCGCCGCTCAGACAGAAAGGCCAAGATGTGGGAGGACCAGGCGACACTTCTGGGGACCACAACAGTCCATCTCCAGAAATGGTTCAAGTCACTTAGGGACACGAACATGCGGCTCCACAAGAAAAAGAGCGGGGACGGAGCCGCTGACCTGACTGAGTGGGAGCGCAAGTTTGGGTTCCTGCGGTCCATCGTCCGTCACCGACCGGAGCCCTGCAGGAGTGTAAGTACAAAATCTTTTATCGTTCTGACAAGTGCAGCTGTTAGTATTCTCGTATTCTCGTAAAACCGCTTGTATTCTAAGTTTGTTATGTTATGCTTTTGTTGTATTTATGTTTGTTTGTTTGTTGTTGTTTTACGTCCTAGCAACATCTAATATTCTAGTAATTTGTTAATGTTATTTATTTCTTTAATGTTGAGTTGTTGTGTAGTTGTTCTTTAAATCGAGATATTGACAAAAGATGTATCGTGATATAATCGTTATAAATCCATGTTTGCATTTAACGTTAATTATTTTTGCTTTATATATTTTTGATTTACTGTTGACTTGTCGTGTCTTTTGTCGAAATATCGATTTGCATTCATGTTACTTATGTTATGTTATGATTTTGTCTTGCAGTTGGCCACTCCTGTCGCGGCTCCGCAGCTCGATCTGAGCGTGGAGGAGAATGTCGGGACCGATGTGGAGGTGGCGATGGACGAGGATCTTCCACCCACTCCTCCCGCTACATCCCAAGAGCGGGGAAAGGGGAGAGGGAAGTGATCTGCCCCAGTCGACAACAACCTCCTCGCTGCCATCCACAAGAGGTTCGATGAGTCTGCCGACATCCTCAAGGTGATGCAGCCGCCTCCTCCTCCACCTCCACCGACGGAGACGAAGCGAGTGGCATTCGGTTTGTGTCCATTTGCGGTGCACTCAACCGCATGGTGTCGCACCATCTGGAGGAGGAAGGAATATTCGTGGCACCGGTGGTTTGTGGGGCTGGTCCTGCTCCTGCTCCTGCTCCTGCACCGGTTCCTGCACCTGCAAGTCAGGCTTACCAGCCTCAACCCGACCAGTGGCCTGCGCAGACACACGAGTATGTGGACCGCTATATGGGCGGGCCACACAGTCTTCATCAGCCACTGCCACCCCCGCCTCTGCCAAGTCTTCCGCCTCAGCCTCTACCTCCAGCTCTGCCAGTGGTACGGCCGTCACCACCGCAAACCGCACAAGTACGGACTTTAGGAATGGTGGCGCACACGAGGGGCTCTTCTATAGTTGTGGTGCGCGGGGGTGCTCCGCCCACTGTGGGTCCACCATGGCCAGGGACTGGCACTGCCACAGACATGGTGACTCCGACACGCGCCGACCCCGAAGTGAACTTGTCTGAGTCGGCCATCCCGGAGGGGCTCTTAAACTTGTTGGGGTTATCCGGGATATCGGGGATGTTAGGGTCAAATTTGGACTTATTCGCCTCAGCCTCACAGTCGCCAGCTGATGCCAATGGGAAGTGATTGTATGTGTATATATGTATATATGTAGTCTTATTTATCTTATTTATTTATTTGTATGTATGTCAAGATCTTTAAATAAATATACTGTCACTTTTAATTGTTGTGTCCGTGTTCAGTAAAGGCATGCCATCATTTAATTGTTATATATTAAAGTACAATTAACATTAAAATTAAAATTAAAACATACATAAAAACATTAAATTTAAAATATTTATAATAATGTTTCTCCTTCCCCTTTCTCCCTTTCCTCCTTCTCTCTCTCTTCCTCTCTCTCTATCTCTCTTCCTCCCTCTCTCTATCTCTCTTCCTCTCTCTCTTCCTCCCTCTCTATCTCTCTTCCTCTCTCTATCTCTCTTCCTCTCTCTATCTCTCTTCCTCCCTCTCTCTATCTCTCTTCCTCCTTCTCTCTATCTCTCTTCCTCTCTATCCCTCTTCCTCCCTCTCTCTATCTCTCTTCCTCCCTCTCTATCTCCCTCTCTCTCTTCCTCCCTCTCTCTATCTCTCTTCCTCCCTCTCCCTCCCTCCATCTCTTCCCTCCCTCCCTCTTTAAAATCTTTTAAATAATGTTTTCCTTCCTTTCTCCTTTCCCCCTTCTCTCTTCCTCCCTCTCTATCTCTTTCCTCCCTCTCTCTATCTCTCTTCCTCTCTCTATCTCTCTTCCTCCCTCTCTCTATCTCTCTTCCTCCCTCTCTCTATCTCTCTTCCCCTCTCTCTCTATCTCTCTTCCTCCCTATCTCTCTTCCTCTCTCTCTATCTCTCTTCCTCCCTCTCTCTATCTCTCTTCCTCCCTCTCTCTATCTCTCTTCCCCTCTCTCTATCTCTCTTCCTCCCTCTCTCTATCTCTCTTCCTCCCTCTCTCTATCTCTCTTCCTCCCTCTCTCTATCTCTCTTTCCCCTCCTCCCTCCTTATTCTTCTTCCCCCTCCCTCTCTCCCTTAACTCTCCCCCTTCTTCTCTGTCTCACTCTCTTCCTCCCTCTCTCTATCTCTCTTCCTCCCTCCCTCTATCTCTCCTCCCCCTCCTCTCCCTCCCTCTAACTCGTCTCCCCCTTTCTGTCTCTGTGTCACTCTATTTTTCCCTGTGTTCTTAGTATGTATGTAAAAGATTAATTCATGTAAAAAGAGAGGAGATTCATTACAATTACATTAACTAGATGACTTTAAATTAGGGAGCGAAAGAACGTAACAGACATGTAAAATTGTGTTTTCATATCTATAAAATGATATCGTTTATTTTATACTAGACATATAAACATATTAGCATCTCATATAACAGGAGACATGTCACAACATCACAGACATGTTTGCAAAAACAGTAAACAGACACAGCGCATACAGACTGATAAAATGTTTTGTCAGATCATCCTGTCTTGCCATGCCAGTGCTCCGTCGGGTGAGACGACCCAGTCTTTAATTAGATTGCGCTGTTCCTTTCCTAGCTTGGACGTGGTGTTGGGGTTAACAGGTACAATGTTAATGTCAGGAAGGTTGTGTCAGGAAGGTTGTGGCCCTCTCGCCAACCTCCAGGCACAAAGTTGTTGGTGGCTGTCTCAGGACGATCCAGCTGCATGTTCTGTAGCGCTGGGTCGCGTGTCCTCATGAGGTTGTGCAGAACCATGCACGCCTTGACGATGATCTTCACGTTGGAGGGGTGGTGCTGCATAGTCGTCAGGAGCACTTGGAAGTGGTTGGCTAGAATGCCAAAGGCATTCTCCACCACTCTCCTAGCTCGGGAAAGCCGGTAGTTGAAGAGTCGCTCGTCATTGGTCAAGCCGCTCTTGCCATACGGCTTCATCATGGTCGGCCGCAGGGCAAAGGCATCGTCACCGATCAGAAAATATGGCACATCCTTCTGGCTGTCGACGAGCGGTTCAGGGTTCGGAAAGCCGATGGTGCCACCTTCTGTGCAGGTATGGGGGAAGTTCCACCTCTCTGAAAAGAGGTCTGCGACGGCACGCCACCCTTCTGGAGTCGTCGGACACGTCATGACCTCGGCCATGTACTCGTCGACGATGGCCTTACAGACTTCACGCACTATCAGCGACTGTGTGTTGTGGGGCACCCTCCACCCGAACTTCATGGAGGAGTATTTTGTGCCAGATGCCAGGTGCCGCAGAGTAAGTGCTATTTTCAGCGCCGGGTCGAGCGGCACCCTGAATGTGGTCCGTTTTTTGGTCATCCTTGGTCCCACTCGCGCCACAATCTCATCAAACAACCGGGGAGGCAGCCGCATGAAGTTCACAAACGATGCGGTGTCCTCGCTGCGGAGCTCGACCATCAGCTTGTCGAACAAGCCAAACTAGGGTCTGACCCACACTGATCGTCGCCGCCGCTCCCTCCTCCTTCGTCTCTCGATACGGGACGCCAGAAGAACCATGAGGAATAGAGTAAGCTGATGGTGATAAAGGGCAACTCTGTAGAAAAGCTAGAACTGTACTTGCAGTGCCTGGGCATCCATCCTGTATGAGCAGCAGAGCAGGAATGACCGAAGAAATGGCGTGGGTCGCCTTTATATACCGAGACCATAGGTTGGGCATACGCTTCGCATACGCTTCGCATACGCTTCGCATACGCTTTTCATACGCTCTCATACGCAACGCGTAGGTTCTGCGTACGCTGCATACGCCCGTGATACGCCCGTGACGCAAGTTGAGCGTACGAGTAGTGTACGCCGGCGTACCCCTAGCGTATGCTGGCGTACCCCCAGCATACGAGGAGCGTATGACAGCGTATGCTCAGCGTATGTGTCGCGTAAGAACCATACGCCCCCATAGGTCGAAATTTTTTTAGCATGCACAAAAAAATGGGGACGGATGGATTTATGAAAGCGTATGGCGGCGTATGCCTCATAAGCCGCCACCTGGCGGCATATGAGTAGCGTATGAATAGCGTATGAGTAGCGTATACGGCGTATGCCGACGTATATGACGTAACGCGCATACGCCGCCATACGCTCCCGCAAAAAACCCTAATGTGACAGCCCCTTTAGCTTA
>JASIRB010003519.1:0-12151 GCA_030323885.1 Branchipolynoe longqiensis | reverse complement strand
CCTGATGGATCGGGCACCCGAGAAGTGAATAGCACTGGCTGATGGGGGCATGTAGGGGCGGGGGAGATGGGGGGTTGCTGGCAGTGCTCTTGTGATTATAAATGACTGGTGATGGGAGTGAGTATGTGAGAGGAGGGGCGGGGGAGGGCGGGGTGTGAGGGCGTGGGGGGGGGGGGCGTTCGATGAGTATATGGAGTTAGAGATGAGTGAGTCCCAATACAGAGCACCCTTGTTAAAATGTACTCCGCTATGGCAGATATCTGATAAACCGGACAAAATCTGAGTTAACTTTAAAAGAAAAAGTTTTACACGTTAAATAATTTAATGAAATATATATTCATATGCTTTATATAATTATATTATGTTTTCAGTGGTTTCTCTCCCTTTATATCATATACAGTATATATATTTTTTTTCAATGTTGTATACTCATAAAATATTAAATCCTACCGTTGGTTAACTCAGACAATCAGCTAAAATGAATAGCATTCCCCTATTAGTATGTTTTAATGAAGTTGCTCTGTAAATCGTATGCAGCATTCTCCTGGTGAAAGCATCAATATCAGAAAACAAAATATTGATCTACATTTTATTCTACATATCCAAATTAGATATTGGTGCACGTAGTAAGCATGTGCTGCAGCAGAGAAAGGAATAGTACTCAGTCAATTTAATGTTACTGTTGAAGCCTTATATTGTCCGAGATTGTTTCAGTCAATTTAATGTTACTGTTGAAGCCTTATATTGTCCGAGATTGTTTCAGTCAATTTAATGTTACTGTTGAAGCCTATATTGTCCGAGATTGTTTCAGTCAATTTAATGTTACTGTTGAAGCCTTATATTGTCCGAGATTGTTTCAGTCAATTTAATGTTACTGTTGAAGCCTTATATTGTCCGAGATTGTTTCAGTCAATTTAATGTTACTGTTGAAGCCTATATTGTCCGAGATTGTTTCAGTCAATTTAATGTTACTGTTGAAGCCTATATTGTCCGAGATTGTTTCAGTCAATTTAATGTTACTGTTGAAGCCTATATTTGTTGTTGTTTTTTGTTTTGTGGTTTTTATTTAATGTTACTGTTGAAGCCTATATTGTCCGAGAATGTTTCAGTCAATTAATGTTACTGTTGAAGCCTATATTGTCCGAGATTGTTTCAGTCAATTTAATGTTACTGTTGAAGCCTATATTGTCCGAGATTGTTTCCATGGTTTCACTTCAAATATCTGCAATGTTAGCCATGTTTATAAACAAACTTGCTATAAAGTAGTATGAAGTGGGCGAGTGCCCTAAACAGTGAACCTTACTATAAAGTAAGGAACGGTTGATTGAAACAATAAACCTTATAAATCTGCATTTAAAAAAAAGCAGAAACTGAAAACCATCGGACTATGCAACTCTTCAGATATATCGGGGCGGGATTGGACGGGAAGGGGGGGGGGGGCTGTTATCACTGACGATATGGGGCTGGAGATGGGGTAAGGTAATTGTGTTGTTTGTGTTGTTGTATGCATTTATTCATCAGAATATACACTTCATGGTTTTACGTCCTAGTTACATGCACGGTCATTATCAGGATAGGTACAGACTTATGACAGGGCACATTCATGTGACTGAGTGGGATATGAGGTCATCGTCCTGATGGCTTTGTATCCCAGTGGGAAGCATTATAAATTCACCATCAGTGAACACTGTCACAAGTCAGTAGCCGTCCTGATATGACCCTAGATGTTGCCAGGACGTACAACTCCAACAACCAACCAACGAACATTTCATAGCGACATTATGGTGCTGCCTCACGGGAAGATCAGGCCACCGGCACCATGACCAGATATCCGACTCAGTCACATTATCCTGACACTGAGCTAACCAGTCCTTGCCCTATCCTATTAATGCTGAGCGCGAGGCTAGGTAACAACAAGTATCAATTTTGTAAGTCATTAGTTTGACTCGGCTGGGACTCGAATTTTCAACCTTCCGCACTGGAAACCTGCGCGCTACCGATTGGACAGCAACCACGTTGCAGATTGGATGTGTCAGGGTCAGGGTGTGTGTGTGTGGGGGGGGGGGGGGGGGGGGGGGGGGGGGGGGGGTCTACCAATATGTATCACTATAGATGCAAGGAATGTGTAGGAGGGGAGTTGGTCTGACAGAATACCGTTAAAGTTGCATAGTCCTATGAAACCATCAATTTTTGTAAACAAAGACTCTGACCTAGATTTGATTCTACAAATCAAACTTAGATACTGATGCACATAGTAAGCATTTGTTGCCACATAGAAGATAATGCCAAATCAATTTTTGTTTTTTAACTGTTACTTCAGAATTCTATGTTGTCGATTTTGGTGTATTGCCAAAATTAAATTGATATGTTTTCACTTCAAATATCTCAAAAGTTAGCCATTTAGAATAAAAGTAACCTCAAACTAAAAGTAAGGTAGATTATAATGATAACCTAATATATTGATCTAAAAATGTTACAAAAACTCAAAACCATCGGACTATGCAACTTTAACCTCCTTTGATTTGGTCAGGTATGAGTCTAAGCAATTGAATTACGGACCACACATTTGTCGATGGTGATGGTAGTGGCCATGTTGGCCGCGTATAGAAAGAAATTCATGGCTCTGAGCCAAAGTGGCTGTAATTACTATACTCGGCCACTGTGTCGTATTAACGGGTCAGAGGGCCTGCACTGTAGGTGACGTTTCAGGTGGGACTCGGCCAATGAGATTGGCTGGTTGTTGGAGTTTTACTTCCTGGCAACATCGACGGTCATATGATGCGTACTGACTTGTGACAGTACACACTCATGGTGATTTTGTACTATTGTAGTGCTGCCCCAGTGGTAGACCAGGCCACCAGCACCATGACCTGATATCCCACTCAGTCACATTATCCTGACCCTGAGCCAACCAGTCCTTGCCCTAATCCTAATAATGCCGATCGCCTGGCTAAGAAGCGACAAGTATCAATTGTGTAAGTCATTGGTTTGATTAGACCAGGAATTGAACTCCTGATCTCCCACACAGGATGCCTGTGCTCTACCGATTCATCCACCACGTCCGGTGTGAGTAGTAGGTGAGTGAATGAGTTAGTGAGTGTGTGGGTGAGTAGAGAAGTAGGTGAGTGGGTGAGTGAGTAAGTGAGTGAGTGGGTGTGTAGCAAAGTAGGTGAGTGGGTGAGGGAGTGAGTGAGTGGGTGAGTGAATTAGTAAGTGAGTGGGTGAGTGAGTTAGTAGGTGTGAGTGAGTGGATGAGTAGAGAAGTGAGTGAGTAGGTGGGTGAGTGAGTTAGTAGGTGAGTGAATGGGTGAGTGGGTGGGTGAGTAGAGAAGTAGTTGAGTTAGTGGGTGGGTGGGTGGGTGAGTGAGTGGGTGAGTGAGTTACTGGGTGAGTGAGTGGGTGAGTGAGTTAGTAGGTAGGTGAGTGGGTGAGTGAGTAGGGGAGTGGGTGAGTGAGTGGGTGTGTGAGTTAGAGGGTGAGTGGGTGAGTGAGTGGGTGAGTAGAGAAGTAGGTGAGTGAGTGGGTGAGTGAGTGGGTGAGTAGATAAGTAGGTGAGTGAGTAGGTGAGTGAGTTAGTGCGTGGTTGAGTGGGTGAGTGGAGAAGTGGGTGAGTGAGTAGGTGAGTGAGTAGGTGGGTGAGTGAGTTAGTAGGTGAGTGAGTGGGTGCATGAGTACTTGAGTGAGTGAGTGAGTGAGTAGTTGAGTACAGAAGTGGGTGAGTGAGTGCACGTGTGTGGGGGGGCGGTGCTGAGTCAGGGTTAGTGAGTCGGTGAGTGAGTGGGTGAGTGAGTTAGTTGGTGAGTGAGTGGGTGAGTGAGTGGGTGAGTGAGTAGGTGAGTCGAGAAGTAGGTAGGGAGTGCACGTGTGTGGGGGCAGTAGTAGTAGTAGTAGGTTGTTAGTAGTATTAGTACAGGAAGGCTACCATACGGGATGGCCGATTGAGCTGAGCCCCCATCTCCCGTTTTGGTGAATCGTGGGAGTCGAACTAATGGGTTCCAACCCTGGTCGAGTCAAGGTAATGACTTTAAAAATGTATACTTGTCACTTCCTAGCCTGGCTCTCAGCATTATTAGGATAGGGCAAGGACTGGTTGGCTCAGTGTCAGGATAATGTGACTGAGTGGCATATCAGGTCATGGTGTTGGTGGCCTGGTCTCCCAGTGGGGCAGCACTATAAAGTCGCCATGAGTGTGCACTGTTCCAGGTCAGTACCCATGCTGATATGACATTAGATGTTGCCAGGACGTAAAACTCCAATACTCAACCAACTAGTAGGCTGTGTGGGGTGTGGGGTGGTGTGGGGGATGAGGTGTGAGTGGGGTGGGGTTGGGGGGGTTGGGGGGGGGGGGGGGGCTGCGTGCTGACGGCAGGTGTGGGGGGTTGTTGGCGGAGAGTGAGTCACACTGTGGTGATTGGGCGGTATTCTCTGAGATGAGGATCTGATTTTAACATTGTTGTCGTTCCGTTGGTTGCTCACATATTTAGTGGGTTTTCATTCATTATTGCCTTGTGATCTTCGCCTGTGACCCGTATTGAATGGAAAAGCCCCAGCACACTGTGAGTGTGATCAATGGATTGCCCGCAGAATATGCCACATCAATTATATTCATTTAAATGCATTTAATTTAAATTAGTGCTGAACGTCTTGTTGACAGCTACGCGGTCTAGATTAACCTAAAGGGGCTGTCACATTACAGCGCATCGTGCCAACGTACGCCAACATATGTGATTTTTGGCCGCTACGTTGTTACGCATTATGCATGCATTAGGCATAGTTCTGGCGATCGAATAACGTATATAACGTTCACCGGCGTTCTTTGAACGTACCGTCAGCATAATTCGAGCATTTTTCGGCCGGAAGCGCATTAGCCATACGTTGGTAATACATTGGCCCTGCGCTATGTATACGGTATGTATACGTCCAACTTTGCCCCCCGCACCGAAAAGTTTGCTGCTTCTCGACGTAAAAAAGTGATTTTACACATTGGCCGCACTCTTGCGAGATGCGTCTTAATGCGACAGGGCCTTTTATATGTATGTATGTATGTATGTATGTATGTATGTATGTATGTATGTATGTATGTATGTATGTATGTATGTATGTATGAATGTATGTATGAATGTATATATGTATGTATATATATATATATATATATATATATATATATACATAAATTAACCTTTATGTTATATTATTATATGTATATATTAACTAAATTAACCTTATATATTAATCTTACTCTATATATATATCAATATATATTTTACTATATATATATATTAATCTTGCTATATATATATTAATATTCATATAAATATTAAGATTAATATCGATTAATATAAGATATACAGTTAAACCTCTTTAAATCGATCGAGCATGGGCCCGAATTTAAATGGTCCATTTACCGAGATGGTCGGTTTAGGGAATTATTTTATTCTTTTCATTGCTCCATAATCATGTCATCACAAGAAAAGTGGAAGTAGTGAGAAGTAAAATTGTTTTCAAGCAAAAATCTGTGATTAAAATTGCATCGTCTGATGTTTTTAAGCTCCTACCATTTTCTGAGATAAATACATTAGATTGATCATTATAACCTATTTTACTTTAGTTTGAATTCACTTTTCTTTTAAATTGCAAACTTTGTGGAGATATTTGAATTGAAAGTTTGTTTTATTTAACGACGCCTCTAGAGCAAATTGACATTTGGATTGGCATTTATAGGGGTTTGCGCCTGAACTCTTCATCAGAAAAAATCGACCGGTGCGACTGACACTGGTCAACATCCGGGGGAGGCAAGGTGGGCGAGATGGCGCCACCGGTACATTGTTGTATCTTACGGAGGATAACAATAATAATAATAATAAGTAATATTACCTTGCGAATCTTTATACTCGCATAATTCGTTATACATCACATACTATATACTATATGCATGCATATAGAATATACATACAGGCCTATAAGAGCACATAAAACACCAGTAAACCAGGGGAAGCAAACTAACAAAGGCTGTGCACACATGGTTGAGTGGTGGCAGTGGCTATCGTCAGTATCGGTTGTAGTGGGAATGATAGTAAGCAATCCCCCCGCTAGGATGCCTCACCCTGCATTGCCCAATTTATATGCAAGATGGCGGTAACGTTGACATAGTGTCAGTGCCAGTATTTACCCAGTGTGTTTTGCCTCAGTCACGTGTGTAGCTAGGTTAGTAATGTGGCGGAGGGCTGGACACATTGAAAGCGTCATGAAGAATAGATCGATTTTTTTTGCATTTTTTTAATTGAGGCTGTATTCATAGCATATAAGCCCGGGTACCCAGGCTTGTTTTCAATGCTGGTCAGTTGTAGTGTTGGTGTTGGTGTTGGTGTTATCGTTATCTTACCACACAGTAGCTGCTGATAATGTATTTGATTGTCCGCATTTCAGTAGCAGATAGATAATTGGTTGGTATGGGTAGTAACCTATGTTATTTTTGTTGGATTTTCTTGCCATTTATATATGTATTATTTTCTTTTGTTCTACTCTTATTACTAGACTAGCCTACTCCTATTTACATATCATAGGCTAGTACGTAGCTGTGTGGTGTGTTATCTGGCTACTTTTGGCATGCTTACCTTCCATTGGGCGTCTCGCTGGTGGGCCGTGACATATCCCATGCCCCTTTGCAGTGCCGCTTAGTTGGGTTTTCCTAGCCTTATTTTGCACAGATATTTTTTTGTAAGTTTTTAGGTCTTGACTTGCTTCAGTCAGTACAGGATCAGCACTGAGTGGATGAATGAGTTGAGCGTCCGTCTCCCATTTGGGTAGATCGTGGGATTCGAACCCACAGGTTCGAACTTTGGTCGAGTCAAACCAATGACTTAAACATTGGTATTTGTCGCTTTCTCACCTGGTGCTCGGCATTATTAGGAGAAGGCAAGGACTGGTTGGCTCAAGTGTCAGGATAATGTGACACTGGTGGCCTGGTCTCATGGCGCTGGTGGCCTGGTCTCCCAGTGGGGCAGCACTATAAAGTCGCCATGAGTGTCCACTGTCACAAGTCGGTATCCGTCCTGATATTACCTTAGATGTTGCCAGGAGTAAAACTCCAACAACCAACCCTGGGTGGGGATTAAAGCTGCATAATGAAAGACGTGCAGATATTCAGGGACGAAAGATCTCTGCGATTTCGCGGATTAAAATATTAACCGACTAACGTTCCAAAAATACCCGTGTACAGTATAACCCTGTTAAACCAAGCTCGGTTAAACCAAACGATCGGTTAATCCAAACTTTTTTCAGCGGCCCGACAAAATACTACCATTTATCATATAAAAAAGTTGGTTAAACCAAAGTCGGTTAATCCAAATTATCGGTTAATCGAATCAAAATTGTCAGACCCCAGGCCACTCCGGTATGGTTAAACCAAATTTTCATGTGGTTATAAGGTCACCTGAGACCCCACCAACTTTTTAAAGTGATAAATGGTAGTATTTTGCCGGGCAACCAAAAAAAGTTTGGATTAACCGATCGTTTGGTTTAACCGAGCTTGGTTTAACGGGGTTATAGTGTATACACATAAAAAATAATAATCAAAGTGTCCACATACATTGTATATTACATGTGCAATACACGCTTACTCAATGTCAAAGTCAAAGCCAAAACTCGGTTAAACCAATGATCGGTTAATCCAAACAAATTTCTAGGGTCCCTTCAAGTTTGATTTAACGGGGTTATACTGTATATAACAGCCCAGTCCTGATATCACCATAGATGTTGCTAGGACATAAAACCCCAACAAGCCATATATGACAGCAATTGGTTAGTTTGAATCATGTTCTTATAATGACCTTAGATGTTGGTAGAACATAAAACCCAACAAGAAAGTTGGGCATGAGTGATAATATAGTCACAAGCAGAGTTGAAACTTTACTTCCGGCCCCTGATTCCCTGACAATGCTAATCCTATGGGGGGAGCGGGGGGGGGGGGGGATCTGCATTTTCGTGGAAATTCACCATTGTCGCCAAGGTCTCGGCCTGATTTCCGGTATATAATTTAGAGCCTGGTGGACTCACTAAACATTAATCGCTTCATAAAAGTAAATATAATATTCATAAAACCTGCCACTACTGAATCCTATGATGTTTAGCATTTCAAATATCGTTATCATGCTCTCGGTTGCAATGCGGGTAGCGTAATCTTGAACGCAATGCGACAAAGACTGCTCTCATTACTTACCCGCCACTCTCCATTTAGCTCTCCGCTGTGAGAGTGATGTCCATGAATCGGTCTTAATGTCTCTCAGCTTCAGGTTTCTCTTGATAGTGTCCTTGAACCAGAGGCGAGGGTGTCCTCTCTTTCTCTGATTAGAAGACAATTGAGAATAGAGAATCTGCTTTGGTAGCATGTCTGTTGACACCCTGCATTTCAATGAATATGCCAAAATAAAAATGTGCATATTTTCACTTTAGATATCTCCAAGCTATCCCTTTAATATAAAGGGGGTGGTTAAACAAAAAATTAAGCTAAAATACATCATATTTATCAACCTAATATATTTATCTAAAGAAGACCATTATCGGATTATGCAACTTTTAGTGTCAGGAACCAGATCAAACTTACCTTCAAATTAAAGTAAGGTAGATTATAACAATAAATGAATATGGCTGAAACTCAAAACCATCGAACTGTGTACCTTTAATAATATAATAGAGGTGTCTACGAACATGAAGACTCATACACGTGTTAAAGTTGCATGGTCCGATGAAGCATCAAATTTTCAAAAACTAAACAATTATCTAGAATTTATTTTACATATCTAGCTTAGATACTGGTGCACTTATTAGGCATTTGTTGCCCAATAGAAGGGAATACCGAGGCAATTTAAGAGAACCTGTTACTGCTGAAGTATATGGTGTCAGAGTTTTGGCATGCTTGCCAAAACTAATTTTACATGTTTATTCTTCAAATATCTCAAAACTTAGCCATTTAAAATAAAAATTACTTCAAACATGAGTAAGGTAGATTATGACAATCAGTTTAATATATTTATCTCAGAAAAGTGACAGAAACTCAAAACCATCGGACGATGCAACTTTAACACACATCCACACACACAGAGGAGGCGCCCTCTGGTGGTAATTAAATTAGCGATACTTAGCGCCAGTTTCCCGTCTAGCCTGCGCGCACATTACCTGAAGGTCACTTGCCCCCCCCCCCCCCCCCCCCCCTTCCCCTCTTCCGCTTCCACCTTCGATCTGACGCGGTGCCGAATCAGTAGAACGCAGGCCTCCCGTGCGGGAGATCGGGAGTTTGATTCCCGGTCCAGTCAAACCAATGACTTACAAAATTGATACTTGTCGCTTCCTAGCTTGGCGCTCAGCATTAATAGGATAAGGCAAGGACTGGTTAGCTCAGTGTCATGATAATGTGACTGAGTGGGGTAGCATGTCATGGTGCTGGTGGCCTGGTCTCCCAGTGGGGCAGCACTATAAAGTCACCGTCAGTGTGCACTGTCACAAGTCAGTACCTGTCCTGATATGACCTTAGATGTTACCAGGATGTAAAACTCCAACAACCAACCAAAATCATCGGACTTTAATGATAAATGATAACTTTAATGATAAAGGTGTGTTTGAACATGAAGACACATGCACATGTTAACACATATCCACACACACATGAGACGACGCATCGGCGTACGTCGTCATACGTTACATTGGGCGTACGTCGGGTACGTTCCGGGTACGTCATTATACATCGCAGTGCATCGAGGCTGTGAACAAATTGTGTGCATGCTCAAACTGTCGAATGTGTGTCGAGTTGTGGCTCGTACGTTGAATGTACGCTGTGTGTACATTCGGGATACATCGGCATACATTGGGAGTACGCTAGGGATACGTTGGTATATGTTGCTGCACGTTAGCCTACGTTCAGCCGGTGGGAACGTGCAGTCCGCGTACAGTTCGCGTACTGCCAACGGATGCATTACGTACTCCTAATGTGCTTCGAACGTATGCCTTCTGTATCTCCAGCGTATTTAACGTATACGCCATAATTCTAGCGATGGAGTTACGTATGTAACGTTGGTCAGCGTTCTGTGAGCATATGGGAGCGTTTAGTGAACGTTTTGCGAACGTTTTGCGAGGCACATGAATGCTCTCATAGAGGGCAGAGAGCTGGAAGGCGGCTGGAGGGCGAGGGTGAGCAGCGGGCGTCGCGCGAGGCGCGAATGCTGGGTGAAAGCCCGGGTAGGGGGGGGGGGGGTGAGTCGCTCTCCCTTCCCTCGCATCAAACGAAATGCTTCGCATTACGACCAATGAACTTAAACATTATTGCAGAAAGTAATTTATGCAAAAGAATTTACATTTTTTCACAAGCATAGTCATACATATAATGACACTATACAATTGTTTGACGATGTAATAATTGATTGTTGAGTTACATCGAATGAAGCTAAGATAATGTTAGCTAAATACAGTATTATTTAGGGCCCGTATGCACCAAGTTGTGCTAGTCTTAACCGGAGCTAGGCGCTAACTCCGGTCAGCTAGCTCTGGGTAGTGGGGGGTCCGCGAAAAAGATAAACTGGTATGCACCAATGTTTTAGCCGCGGCGGATAGCTGACCGTGAGTTTATTCATAGATTTGGGAATTCCCTCCAGTCAATGATATGAATAATGCCGCCAATTCGGCGGCAACGTTAATATCGGTTCGCATTTAGGGTTAATTTGACCAAATTTCACTTATTCCGTATGTAAATCTGTCAAATATGACTGCATTTAATAGATTTGGGCGTAAGAAATTCCCGCCGATTCGGCGGTGATGGTGGCAGCCATTTTTACTTGAAGTCGACAGTATGGATATCGACGTCGCTGCGGCGGCGGCGATTTGTTTACTTTAAATTCGTCGATTCGAAAATATTAATATCGCCGCTGCTATGGCAGCAGCGTTAATATCGCTTCACATTTAGGGTTAAATTGATCAAATTTCACTTATGGCTTACACAATTCTGTTAAATATGACAGCATTGAATAGATTGAGACCCACAAACACACACTAACCGGCGCGGCTAGCAGTTAAACCTGATTTGAAACTGGGGTAGCTTAGCCTAGGCTACGGTCGGCGGCTAGCGCTGGCACCGATTGATGCATACAGATTTTCCACAGTTAGCCGTGTGGAGCTACCCAAACCACGGTTACGGCCCTAACACCGATTGGTGCATACGGCCCCAGATGGGTATTTAGACATTCCTGAAAAGGCAATGTGATTTTGTGTTTCTATAACGCAACAAAGTGTAAATCTTCCTATACTCATTATATCTAATTTTTTTCGCAGCTAAGGGAACAGGCACTTGAGCATCAGTAGTGCGGTAAAAAAAGAGGGTGCGGGTGCCACCAGTCACCCGAGGAAGGAGGGGCAGAGGCTAATACATAATCCAACCTGATTGGTGTAAAGTAGTGTAAATAACTGTACCATTGCAACGGCACTGAGAAATGACATATGAATTAAATTCATTTACAAAAAAAATAACCTTTCGAATATGTATATACGCATAGTCCTTATACATCATATACATTTACTATGTTTGTTGGGATGCTATGTCCTAGCAACATTTAAGGTCATACCAAGATGAGTACACTGACTTGTGACAGTGAGCAATCATTATGACTTTTCAGTGCTTCCCCACTAGGAAACCAAGTTATTTGCACCATGACCTGATATCCCATTCAGTCACATTATCCCGATACTGAGCCAACCAGTCCCTGCACTATCCTTGTACTGCCGAGTGCTAGGCTATGTAGCGACAATTATCAATTTTGTGCGTCATTGGTTTGACTCTGCTGAGATTCCAACCCCCCAGGTAAGCCAGCCAGTGCTCTGAATATATAAATAATCGAACAGGAAATGAGAAGAGAAACTATACTTGATTTGGGTTGAGTATATTTTCTCTGGCAGGGAAAATATATGCCCTACCAATAAAAGAAAAATTTGAAGTGGGGCAGGGAGACTGTTAGTGCCGTTTCCCAGGCAAGGGGAGGAGAGAGTGCCCGGTTACAGGGGGCCCTGATGAGAATTAGGGGTGTTGGGAAGCGAGCAGGTTCCCAGAAGGAGCACCGAAACATTTAGGGACTATTCTTTATTTATATTCATATAATCACTTATATAGCAT
>JASIRB010003526.1:0-12150 GCA_030323885.1 Branchipolynoe longqiensis | reverse complement strand
GGGGGAAGTGAGCGCGGTCGGGCGAGGTGAGAAGGCAGCGCGACACGCGGGGCGGGGGAGGGTCTCTCCCTTCCCTCGCATCAAACGTAATGCTTCGCATTACGACCGATGCGCGAGAAGGAAGAAAGCAGAGGCGGGGGTGGGAAAAGAGACGTTTTATTCACGCCTCAATGACATACAGGGCAAACAGTGTATCAATGAAGTAAATAAGTCAAATGCACAGTGTAAGGTAATAAGCAAATGTATCAATGAAGTAAATAAGTCAAATGCACAGCGTAAGGTAATAAGCAAAGTAATGTCAAAAGTTCATGGTGTCAAATGGTAGCAGAAAGGTATATAAGAGTTCATGTGGTGTCAATGTCAGTGGAGTGAGGGGGTGCCGAGGAGCCCTCCACCAAAAGTAGGAGAGGGCTCGAGGCGCGCCCGAGGCGGGGGTCAGGTTCCCTCTGGGGGCGGCGAGTGTCCGTGGCCTGTGTCGGCAGGGAGCGGGCGGCCCAAAAAAGAGAGGAGGCCCGCTCCTTGGCGAGATCCGGTGAGGAGGTCCGACGAGTGTCGAGGAGGGGGGCAGCGAAGTCCTCAGGGCTGGGCGGGGTGGCGGTCGGGGGCGGGTCCGGTGGGTCGATGAAGGCGGTGTCGTGGGGGTCCACGACTGAGACGTCTACGTCGGTGAGGCTGGGCTGGGCTGTGGCCTGAGGCGTGAGGCGTGAGGCCCGAGGTGATGGTCCCCGGGTGAGGCTGGGCGGCGCTGCGGTCGGTGGTCGCTGGGAGGATGTCGGTGGACGGCGGGGTCGGTACGGTCGGCGGCTGGGGTCCTGGCAGAGGGTTCCTCGTGAGGCTGGGCTGGGCTGTGGACTGAGGTGTGATGCCCGAGGTGGTGATCCCCGGCTGAGACTGGGCGGCGCTGCGATCGGTGGTCGCTGGGAGGTTGTCGGGGGGAGGTGCGGGGCTGTCGGCAGTGGTGAAGGTGGGGCGCCGGGAGGGGCCCCCCGGGCCGGCCGGGGGGCGGCCGGCGAATCAAAAATCCGCCGAGGTGGAGGGGGGGGTGTGGCGCTCCCGGGTCTGCTTCGTGATGCAGTCGGCCTCGCTGTGCATGGTGAAGACGCGCCTCACGTTGGCGCAATACGCGCAGACGTGACGGCGTCTGTCTCCCGCCTCCCCGTGGGCCTCCCCGAGGTGGGCCCGATCGCAGGAGGCGGGGGCGCGGTTCCAGGCCGGGCAGGGCGTCCCGTGCATCTCCCTATCGTAGGCGGTGCGGGGGTCGGCGTGGGCTCGGGGGAGGTGCGCGCCTCGCTGGAGGGAGTCGAGTGGGCGGGCGGCGGTGGCGTGGTCCTCGGGCAGCGTGGCCAGGGACTCTAGCCTAAGGAGGTTGATGGCTACCGGGTCGTGCCACCCGTGGGGGAGGGTCCCGTCCGCGATGGCAGTAAAGACACTCTCTGAGTACCGGCGGACGGTACCCCACGGGTAAATCAGGTTGTCGCGGCACACCGCGAGGAGGTGGTGGTGGAGTCCCTTGGTGGAGTGGGAGGGGAAGTCGGGGTGGTCCAGGAGGGTGAGGATGGCTAAGACGTATTCCTCCCTCGTAGCTTCCCCTCGTTTCACCGACTTCCTCTCTGCCCCCCGTTTCACGAGGTCAGAGGGGAACACATAGTTGGCAGGAATACCTTGTCGCCTCGTGGAGTGACGGGCCTCGGCGGAGGCCAGTATTTCCCGGACAGCGTCGGCCGCGGAAGAGGGGCTGTGCCGGGTGAAGTCCTCCTGGTAGGCCGGGGAGGTGGCGTGCGGGGCCTGGGAGTCGAGGTGGTGGTAGCGCTCGTATTCCGGGTGGGGCTCCCCGGGCAGGGTCGCGTGAGGCGGCGGCGGCGGGCGCTCCGTGATGGCGCTGCGCGCCCGAGGCGTAGGGGCTGCTTGCTGTCTTGAGGCGGGCGTCGGGCGCTCTGGCACGGGGCGAGCTTCCCCGAGGGCGAGGGCGTCGATCCGGGCGTGGATGTCCGCCGTGGCCTGGCGTGCGTCGGCCGCGGACTGCCGCGCGTCGGCTGCGGACTGTCGCTGGTCGAGCTGTATCCGCTGCATCGCCTCCAGTAGGGCTGAGATCTGGGAGCCCGAGCCGCGGTCCGAGGGCGCCTCGGGCGTCGCCGGGGCGGAGACCGGTGACTCCTCCCGGCGCGGCGTCGCGGCAGGCCCCGGTGTCCGAGGGGCAGCCCGGGAGCTCTTGCGTCCACGGCCCTTTCCTCGAGGCATTGTCTGTGGTTGGAGTTGGGCAGCGGTCCGAGGTGGAAAGTCCGAGGTGGAAAGTCCAAATGAAGAAAATGAAGCGAAGAAAAGAAGCGGGCAGGAAGACGGCAAGACGGTGAGTGGCTGAGGAAGGCCGGCGTCGGCCTTATAAGGGGGGGAAGGGGACAGCGGCGGCAGGAGGTGCGAATGCTGGCAGGCCGGGGGGAGGGTGAAGGGTGGCGAGCAGCGGGGGTCGCGCGAGGGGTGAGCAGCGCGGGACAAAGGAGAGTGGCGGGGGAGGGGGGGGGGAAGTGAGCGCGGTCGGCCGAGGTGAGAAGGCAGCGCGACACGCTTCACTTATATATAGATATATATAGATATATATAGATATATATAGATATATATAGATATATATAGATATATATAGATATATATAGATATATATAGATATATATATAGATATATATATAGATATATATAGATATATATATAGATATATATATAGATATATATAGATATATATATATAGATATATATATAGATATATATAGATATATATAGATATATATAGATATATATAGATATATATAGATATATATATAATTAAAAAAAGTGTGTGTATATATGAGCAGTTCAGGCGCAAAACTCCGTAAACACCAATCGAAAAATTGAGATAAACATCGGGGTCAAACCCTCAAAAGGTTCATTTTTTACATTCCTATTTTTTTGTTCGTTGGTCCATGACCATTTCATCACAAGCAAAGTGGAATTAGTGAGAACTAAAATTACCGTCATGTAAACAATGTCATTGTCATGGGGGTGATGAAAATGGGAAATATTGCGCCTAGAGCGGGACTCGAACCCACATATCTTTGCATTCCGGGCCAGTGTGCTAACCATTACACCACCTAGGCTCCCTGATATCAACACACTACCATGCCTACCTGACTATGTGGTTACTTGCCTGAGAGGTCAGTGCAGCCTACTACACTCATCCCCTGGAATTGTAAGTCTTTTAAATGGTCATTTAATGCTTACAATTACATACATGCAGGCAATGCACTTACACATACATAAACAGGGTAGGTTCAACAACCATACAGCGCGTAGCTTGTACAGGATCCTGATCACGGCAACCAGTGTCGTGGGGGTGATGAAAATGGGAAATACTGCGCCTAGAGCAGGACTCGAACCCACATCTCTTTGCATTCCGGGCCAGTGTGCCAACCATTACACCACCTAGGCTCCCTATATCAACACACTCACCCACCCTACCTGTCTATGTGCGCTCCCTTGCCTGAGAGGTCAGTGCAGACCACTACACTCGTCCCCCCTGAATTGTAAGTCTTTTAATGCTTACAATTACATACATACAGGCAATGCAACGCACTTACATACACAGGTTAGGCGTTCAACAACTATACAGCACGTAGCTTGTACAGCATCATGGTCACGGCAACCAGTGTCGTGGGCATGATGAAAATGGGAAATATTGTGCCTAGAGCGGGACTCCAACCCACATCTCTTTGCATTCCGGGCCAGTGTGCTAACCATTACACCACCTAGGCTCCCTGATATCAACACACTACCCATGCCTACCTGACTATGTGGTTACTTGCCTGAGAGGTCAGTGCAGCCTACTACATTATTTTAATTCAATTTTGGATTGGCATTTACGAGGTTTTGCACCTGAACTCTTCGTATATGTATCTATGTATATACACAGTCTACTCTGTCTATAATGGACACCCATGGGACTGGAGCAAGATGCCATTATAGAGAGAGATCCATTATAGGCAGAGACTGACTGACAGAATGGGTTGAAACTAATGCTTTTCTTTTATACTTGACTGACTTCGATGGTCCTTACAAAGTCATTTCTACAATTTGTCATTTCTACAATTTGCCATTTCTACTATATTATAACTATATGGCATGTCGTTATTGACAGAGAATATTGATCAAATAGGTGAAAAAATGGCACGTTGTCCGCATAAGACAGTTGTCCGTTAGACACAGAGGCAATGCTATTACATTAAAGGGGTGCCGTGAAGGGATCAGCACTTTTTGCCATTATTGACAGAGAATGTTATTGACAGAGGCCGTTATTGATAGAGTAGACTGTATATATATATATATATATATATATATATATAATTCCTCTGACATGAGTGAGGTTTCTCGTGCTAGCAGGTGCAGGACAAGCGCAGGAGGTGGCGCCCCCAGTCAAGAGCATTGGGAGGAGGCAGTACAGAGTATTCTGTGTACACAAATATATAACAAATAACTCCCTTCCTCGATTTATACAGGCATAATGCATTATGCATCATATATCTATATATATATTCTATGTTCTCTCTTTCTCTAGGTATTCTATTGTACATATTCTGGATATTCTGGACGTTATGCAGTGAAGCCTCATTTTAATGTGCCCTGATTTAACGCAAATTCGGATATAACACAATGAATGATTCATTGGACCCATAATTATTTAAATCAAAGGTAATTCAGTAGAGTGAACCCTGATTTAAGGCGACACCAATATTTTCGCGATCGCATTATATGGACCTGAACGATCGCGGTATAATGTACATAATTATATATATATATATGTGTACATAATTATATATAGGTATATATATATATATAGTCTGTCGGTTAGTCTGAGTGGAAAGACGTCAGTCGCCAGAACCAGAGTCCAATTGTGGTATATATATCCCACAGGCCTATATGTCATCTGCGTGGATGTACATAGTAGGGTAAGTTATCATATACAGGTTAGGAAAAAAACTTGAAAATTAAATAAAAAACTAATATAGAAACTACTAACACCCAAAACCGCAAAGGTTGGCCCGAGAAAGATCAGTCAAAGACTCCTGAGTATGGGACCAGACCAATCCAGTATCACAGCTGTCCAGCGTTGAAAAGAAGCACCCTCACGGGAGGTTATACGTTATGGGCAGAATAAAAAACTTGTCACCAAAAAAAAAAAATATATATATATATATATATACTTATATATATAATGATGTGTGCGGTACGCGTACCTTCGGTATAGGCCGTGGGTGGGCCGTGGATGGGCTGTGGAGATGGTATGCAAAGGGCGATGGCAATATTAAAGATTATCTCATTTGAATGGACTGACCCATCATAACTCCCTAATTATAAGTTGTATAAACACTAACCCTATTATGTCACCCTCCTTCTCCCCGTCAACACTAATCACGGCCCTTCGTCCTGTCCCTGGATCTACATCGATGTATTTATCATAGAATCTGACTAAGTCGTTATCCTATTTGCAAATGGTGAGCGCTGATCTATTTTTGGCGTTTTTGAACTGTGGGTGACAGAGGGAAAAGACACAATAAGGACGGGTACAAAATCTGACAGATAGGGGAAAGAGAGTATCCATTAGGTTTAATACTAGAAGCCCGAAGTGTGATTATATTGGTGAGATTTGGCACCGCAAGATGGCGCCGAGACTCTGAAATGCAACCGGACGTAGGTGTGCGTGACCTCACGGCGCAGACGACAGACAAGCCAATAACAAAAAAGAGCGCGGGAAAACACAACTGAAGAAAGTCTAAAGAGGAGAATAGAATGTCACTGCACCCGTCCACCTGGCGGCGAAGTCTCGCACTACACCTTAGAGACGTCAATGTAGAATTTGCACATGTGAGCACGGGCACTAGATAGCGTTCATCTGTCATGGGTCTGTCATGCATTTGCCATTGGTCTGTGATGGGTCTGTGATGGGTCTGTGATGGGTCTGTCATGGGTCTGTCATGGGTCTGTCATGGGTCTGTCATGGGTCTGTCAATCTTGTCATGGGTCTGTCATGGGTATGTCATGGGTTTGTCATGGGTCTGTCATGGGTATGTCATGGGTCTGTCATGGGTCTGTCATGTTGTCATGGGATTGTCATGGGTCTGTCATGGGTTTGTCATTGGTCTGCCATCGATATGTCATGGGTCTGTCAATGTTGTCATGGGTCTGTCATGGGTCTAACACTGGTCCGTCATGGGATTGGCATGGGTCTGTCATAGGTCTGTCATGCGTCTGTCTTGCATTGACCATGCATGTCATATAGCTGTCATATGCTATATAGCGGTCATAAGCTACCATGCAACTGTCATAAAGCTGTCATATAGCTGTCACAAAACTTCCATAGTTTACCTCGCCATGAATATGGCCATAGCTGCAGACATGGCATAAAACCTTAAAGTCACTCACTCCATATGCTGCTTCTATGCATATTCCTACTATTCATACAGCTGTCATATAGCTGTCACACTTCTGCTCCACAACTGCCACACAGCTGTCATTCAGCTGTCATATAGGTGTCACATTGATATCACCCAGATTTCTAAAGCATCACACAGCTGCCATACAGCTCTCAGACAGCTGCCTTGCAGTAGTCATAGTCGCCACACTGCTGTCATATTGCTGTCATACAGATGTATAGTTGTCACATTGCTATCACCCGGCTAGCCAAGACCATCAACCAGCTGTCACATCGCCTTCACACCACTCTCAGACAGCTCGCCCAGCTTTCCAACAGCATCATCCAGCTGTCATACAGCTATCATTCTCCTACCATTCAGATGTCCTAAGCTGCTATGCAGCTGTCATACTGTAGCCATACTGCTACCATGTTTACCATACTGTTGTCATACAGCTGTCATATTGCAGCCATACTGCTACCATGCTGCTACCATGCTTTTACCATACCTTTGCCGTACAGCTGTCATGCTGCAGCCATGTTGTTACCACACTGTTGCCATGCAACTGTCATAAGCTGCCATACTGCTACCATTCTGAATCCAGACTGCTACCATTCTGATGCCAGACTGCTACCATTCTGATGCCAGACTGCTACCATTCTGATGCCAGACTGCTACCATTCTGATGCCAGACTGCTGCCATTCTGATGCCAGACTGCTGCCATTCTGATGCCAGACTGCTACCATTCTGATGCCAGACTGCTGCCAGACTGCTACCAGACTTGCGCTATGCAACTGTCAATGATTTGCTGGGATTATTTAGGACCTTATCTAGCCGGTGAGTCGCCTCGATGAGGGAGGGGGTTCTGGAATCACTCTGGGCTGCTAGGACTTGCAGCCAGTCTCTAATGAATCTCCACGATGATTTGCTCCCCGAAGGCGACATAGACCAGCAGACGCTCATGCAGATTGTGACAGTTTTTGCAATAAACTTGTCTGCTGTCCAAGAAAGCCTCATCGGAGGGGAGTTGGGGTGTGGTTGTGTGGTTGTGTGGGTGGGTGGTGGGTGGGGTTACTACTATATTCTGGCTGGGGTGCACATGGGAAAGAAAAGCATAAATGTAAAACCAGCAAGGCCTTGTGGATCTGCTATTCTGTCCATGGGTGGGTTTCCTGTGGTTAGTCTGAGTGAGTGGAAAGACGTCGATCGCCAGAACCAGCGTCCACTTGTGGTAAATTGGAAAGTTGGTTTGTCACCATAGCAGCTCCCTCAAAGTTTCGGTCGTCACTAGCACCACAATGTTCTGGTTAAAATGTTGTCTGTTCTGCTTAATATGGTGTCTGTTGCGATTAAAATGTCATCTGTTCCGATTACAAATTTAAAATGTCAAATTTTAAATTGTCTGCTCCGATTAAAATGTTGTCTTCTCCAGTTAAAATGTCATCTGATCTGGTTAAAATGATGTCTGCTCTGGTTAAAATGATGTGTGTTCCGGCTAAAATGTCATCTGTTCCGATTAAAATGTTGTGTATTTCAATTAAAATGTAGTCTGCTCCAGTTAAAATGTTGTCTGCTCTGGTTAAATTGTCGTCTGCTCTGGTTAAAATGTTGTCTGCTCCAGTTAAATGCCGTCTGCTCTGGTTAAAATGTTGTCTGCTCCAGTTAAAATGTTGTCTGCTCCCATTAAAATGTTGTCTGCTCAGTTTAAATGTTGTCTGCTCCGATTAAAATGCCGTCTGCTCCAGTTAAAATGTTGTCTGCTCTGGTTAAAATGTTTTTATGGCTGTCGAACACCAGGTGGAATAACTAGGATTACTTGTTGCTAGCAGCATGCGCCTGCAACCCAATTCCACATGAAAGAAGAGAGGAGTAGGACTGTCGGCAGGTGGCCGTGCTGTGTGCCCTGACAATTAGCCATGTTGCCTAGCAACAATAATGCTACCTTGCGCTTTAGGCTGTGTACACATGATCGCTATGGGATATCTCACCAGTTGGGGATGTGCACTGCTCTATACATAGGTGTAAATTTATAATATTAATAACTCTTTTTTTTTCATACATGATGGGATCTATGTTATATATAATTGTATACTGCACGCAGTGGGCGAATGTCAGGAGTTCGAATCCCAGTCAAGTCAAACTAATGACTTAAAACATTGATACTTGTCGCTACCTAGCCTGGTGCTCGGCATTAATAGGATAGGACAAGGACTGGTTAGCTCAGTGTCATGATAATGTGGGTGTGTGGGATATCGGGGCATGGTGCCAGTGGTCTGTGGTCTTCCATTGGGGAAGCACTATAAAGTCGCCGTGAGTGCACACTGTCACAAGTCGGTGCCTGTTCTCCTGATATGACCTTAGATGTTGCTATGACATAACACAACAAGCAACAAACAAACCAAAATGTATTATATCTTCTATGCCTATGCTATGTTATATATAGCTATATACATAGCTCTGTATGTTATATATAGCTATAAATATATAGCTATATATATGTGACAGTAAAACCTCTCTAAATCGACCGACCATGGGACCAATTTTAAACGGTCCATTTGGGGAAGTGGTCAGCTTAGGGAGTTTTGTATATCGTTACAATGGTATTGCCAAGTGATTGTTTGGACCCAAATTAAAGGGATCAATATAGGGGAGTGGTCGGTATGTTGAGGGGGTCAGTTTTAGAGGTCTTACTGTAGTTATATGCTATGTTCCAAGCCAGGGTAATGGCTCTCCATGATACTGCTATCGAGAAAGACACGATTCAACTGTCTGTGACCCAATAATTGGTCGCAATGTTTGCATTGGGCTCGTCTACTTGTGCTTTATTCGACAGGAATACCATGCCTCCTCTCACCCCTACCCATTGCACCTTAAACTCGTCCGTCCACCTGAGGACGATTCTATCTCTCCATCCACCTGATTGGTCAGTTGACTTTCACACCTTTTCCTATCATTGGCTGCACTCACCGCTTTCTCTTTACTTCCCAGTGAGCCAGCGACACACAAACTTTTCTACCCACTCTCCCTACTACTTTGTACTCCATAGAGCTGGTTCCGGACGCTACTGCAACTCTTGAATAAACTTTTGTTACCGGCACTTCCTGTCTGTATGATAAGTGAACAAAAATGTCATTAAATAGTATCCAATGGAGATATTGATCAAATAATAATAATAAGCAATAATAAGCAATAATGAGCGGTAATGAGAGATGACGAGCGATAATGAGCGATGACGAATGATGACGAGCGATGACGAGTGATGACGGGCAATGACGGGCAATGACGGGCAATGACGGGCAATGACGGGCAATGACAGACAATGACGGGCAATGAAGGGCAATGATGGGCAATGATGGGCAATGATGGGCAATGGCAGGCAATGGCGGGCAATGGCGGGCAATGGCGGGCAATGGCGGGCAATGGCGGGCAATGGCGGGCAATGACGGGCAATGACGGGCAATGACGGGCAATGACGGGCAATGATGGGCAATGACGGGCAATGACGGGCAATGACGGGCAATGACGGGCAATGACGGGCAATGACGGGCAATGGCGGGCAATGACGGGCACTGATGGGCACTGACGGGCACTGACGGGCAATGACGGGCAATGACAGGCAATGACAGGCAATGACGAGCAATATAACAAGCAATAATAATAGTAATAATAATAGTAATAATAATTCCTGGAGATCAATACTATTATAATCAATAGTAAATTGATTATTTAAAAAAAGTATTACCATACAAACCATTTTCCATGGCGGGTCACATATATATGATTTTTATACATGACATACCAACCCGGAACCGGAACCGGGGCATACACCATAACATTCCTCACAGCTGTCCAGCTTTGAAAACAAGCACCCTAATGGGAGCTTACACACTATGGGCAAAATAAATACCGTATCAATAAAAAAAATACCAAAAAAAACAACATATGCAATATATTCATGTATAATATAAAATATATCACGTATCATATTTCCGCAATAAGCTCTTACTTCGGCAGTGGGGATTAATGCCCTCCTCAAATTGACAGAGCACTAGACTCCGTATCTAAAACATAGAACCCTTCATGGTCGAATGACAGGCACTATGAGGTGTCGTTGAACTAACAATTCTTCTCTAAATCCCCAGCACCCAAAGTGTAAATGGGTACGATAATCATATACAGTAAAACCTCTCTAACCGACCACCTCCACAGATTGACCACTCCCCTATATTGATCGCTTTATTTGTGTCCCAAACGATCACCCATACAATACCATTGTAATGATTTTAAAAGACTCCCTAAGCCAACCACCTCCCTAAATTGACCATTTAAAATCGGTCCCATGGTCGGTCCTTTTACAGAGGTTTTACTGTATATATGTGTTTTGTTTTTTAGGGGTTATTTTACATGATTGATCTAGGTTGATTGGTATTATCTACTTTACCTTAGTTTGAAATAACTTTTATTTTAAATAGTTAACTTGGGAGATATTTTAAATGAAAACATGCACAGTTAAATATGGTGTGCACACCAACATGCTGGAGACAGGCTTCGTCTAGTTTTGTTTGACCGAGGTTTTGTGTAGTTTTTGTTTGCCCATTTTTGATTGTACGGGAGGACCAAAACTGCAATACATATTTAATGAGTGCACCAATATTTAAGTTTGATAAATGAGATCAAATCTAGCTACATGCTTAGGCTTAGAAAATGTTTTGTTTTCATGACATTATGCAGCTTTAATTTTGGTGTAACTTGACCTTGACCTTCCTTGTTTAACATGCATTTTGGCTTGCATTCACATACATACCAGTAAACCTAACTTTTTTCATATTTTGTGGGGGTACATTAATCGATTTAAGCAGGGGAACTTTCAATCGCAGGATAATTGGTCTTCCTCATTCCACTGCTCTATAGCCCTATCCTAGTAATGCCAAGCACCAACCTAGGTAGTGACAACTATCAATTTTTAAGCCATTAATTTGACTCAGCCAGAATTCGAATCCCACGACCTACCAACACGGGAGTCAGGCGCTCAACTCATCGGGCCACACAGCCTGGATGTACAGTAAAACCTCCCTAACTGACCACCTACACATATCGACCACTCCCATATATTGATCGCTTTATTTGGGTCCCAAGCGATCGCCCATTGTAACGATAAAAAAACTCCCTAAGCTGACCACCTCCCTAAATGGACCATTTAATGTCGGTCTCATGGTCGGTCGATTTAGAGAGGTTTTACTGTATATTCGTTCTGCGTTATTATTAACAGAGTGAAGGAGGTTTAACCCGTTAGTGATACATGAAACATGGGCGCCTATAGATGTCTTTGTCAATAGCATTCTGGGTGTAAGCCAACACTATTTTCGTGACAGGATATGATTTATTCCCTTCATTGAGCGGCCTAAATCAAATACTGGTCTGGTGAATTTAGCCTCACACTAACTATCGACGCTACGTGGTCATTGGTGTTAGGGAGAGGTTGGGATGCCGTTGTTTGTTTGTTGGTGCTTCACACCCTGGCAAAATTTAGGGTCATATCAGGTAAGTAGACGTTGTGGTATGGGTGGTTTGTTTGTTTGCTTATTGGTGCTTCACATCCTGGCAACAGTTAAGGTCATATCAGGATGGGTGCCGACTTGTGACAGTGGACACTCATGCCGACTTTTATAGTGCTGCACACTGGGAGACCAGGCCACTTAGTACCATGACCCAATA
>JASIRB010003443.1:0-12151 GCA_030323885.1 Branchipolynoe longqiensis | reverse complement strand
TTAGCCCCGTTCACACTGGCGAGTTAAAACGCTTCATCTAAATCGCCTTGCCTAGTTTGCCTCACATTCCCCGTGTGGACGCTACACTGAAGCGATTTAGGGCTGAATCGATTCAGCTAGATCGCTTCATCTATACCACCTCGCGCGGTAGTATATATGAATCGATTTAGCTTAAATCAGCCCACCTTGCCTGTGGGGACAGTAGTGGTTTACTTGATGCGGATTAAGAACATCACACTATATAATATAATTTGGTCTATGAACCGGCTAGAGGTGCACAGATATTTTTTTCATCATTTATTTTTAGGGTTTCAAGTTTTGACCGTTCCAAAACAATACGACTCAGTCTATACATATCTAGGTCGAACCCACACTCTCTCGTGGTGACGTCGACAAACCGAAAGTGGCACTGGTTAGTATGGACTTGCTCATACGCAGATATCGATTTCCAGCTAAAAGTACTGCATGTGTGGACACGACACTAATTCGCTTCATCTATTTCGCTTCATCTAAATCGGCATAAAGTTGTGCCGTGTGAACGGGGCTTTTGTGTTTGATGATAAGGGATCGTCCTTACCAGTTTAACCGTTCGGCTAATCTGCCCCCGCCTAAGGCGAGCCTAACGTGTTAATGTTATGTAATAATTTCCATGTGAAATTCCTGAGCCTGCCGCGGGCTGCTGCGGCTCCTCCTCCCGTCTGCAGACTTAAAACGACGAGCTTCTGGTCACGGCACCAGTTTAACCGTTCGGCTAATCTGCCCCCGCCTAAGGCGAGCCTAACGTGTTAATGTTATGTAATAATTTCCATGTGAAATTCCTGAGCCTGCCGCGGGCTGCTGCGGCTCCTCCTCCCGTCTGCAGGTAGTCCATCGCCGTCGGTGTCCGCCCCGCGCGAAAGGCGGCCAGCCAGAGTTTCATCTACATACGCAATTCGCCGACGAGCGCGCCTATAGGCCTAAAGTTTCCCTACTTCTATAAGTTAGGTTATTTCAACTAGCTGGCTGTCCCCTTCGCATTTCGGTATATTAATTGTGTTACTGAATAATTCTAGAAGTACGCGTACGGCTAGGGATGCCGCCGCTGTCACTGATAATCAGTTCTAAGTTAATGTCGTTAATTTCCGCCTTGAAGTAACACTACGTTAAATTCTGTTATAGTCTGTCATTATATTCCCACAGATGGAGTAAGTAACTGCATAAGGCCTACTTAGGCTTAAGGCCCTTAATTACATATAAAGCAATCGAATATCAGGTTTTCTATAGCGGTTAATCCACAATAATACTGGAGGATAGTAAAGAATGCAAGGAACGTCTCAGTCCACCTTCACGAGAGCTCACGACTTTATTCTTACCATAACTAACAAGGATACCAACGAAATATGCATACCTATTTAAGGCGCTACTAACTCCCTTTTCCTCCCGTGTGATTTGATTACCTTGGTTTTAGAATTTAGATAAGAAAAAGACCGAATATCGGCTGAAATTGACAGAGCGCGAATAAACACGTCTGCCGGGTCAGGCCCCGAACGCCCGACCTCCTTCCGTTGCTTAGCTAGTCGCTAAGCAACGCTTTACCCCCGCGAACCGTCGCGTGCACATGCGGAAGCAATTTGCGCTCTCGTTGGACGAGTGCGCAAATTGCTCAAGGCGAGTAGACACGCCCACTTCACTTATATATTAAAAACTACTCATCCTTATGCGTTTATGAACAGACAATACATGCATATAACCATGTGATAAGAAATACTGTTTCCCTATACTTGTAAATCCTATTGGAATATAATTGTAATTCAAACAGTTGGAAGGTCTAGATCCAGTGATTGACAATTATAGCTAAGTTACTTTCATTTTTTATAGAAAAAAACAGTTACTATAACAACTGTACCCTCAACATATTGTGACAGCACATGTCCACAAACCAGATGACATCACTACATGTCTAATATCAGCCCTGATAGGCCAACACTGAAGGCAATATTAACCAGACGGGATGGCCGAATGAGTTAGAGTGCCCGTCTCCCGTGCTGGTAGATTGTGGGTTCGAATCCTGGTCGAGTCAAACCAATGACGTAAAAATTGATATTTGTCTCTTCCTAGCCAGGCGCTCGGCATTATTAGCACAGGGCAAGGACTGGTGTGCTCATTGTCAGGATAATGTGACTGAGTGGGATACCAGGTCATGGCGCCGGCAGCCTGGTTTCCCAGTGGGACAGCACCATAAAGTTGCCATGAGTGCGCACTGCCACAAGTCGGTACCCGTCCTGATATGACCTTAGATGTTGCTAGGATGTAAAACAACAACAAACAAACAAACTGAAGGCAATATTAAGAGACTTTCTCAATTAAGTTATATTCTCATAAATGAGGTGTTGCACCAACCAGTCCTCACCAAATCCTAATAATGCCGAATGGCAGCCACGGTAGCAACAACATCAATGTTTGACTTGAACAGGGATCGGTTCCACCATCAGCTGCATGGAAAGCAGCCATCCGATTATTTATATTTACATAATTCTTATACACCACATAAATCAGAAAACCTTTCCAAGCTAAGAAAATATTCATTCAGTTGGCCCAATCAGTGCAGAACATATAACATATTCATAACATGAATGTAACTCAGCTTTCTATTCTTGGCAAGAACAGAGCTATTGGTGGCAGGCAGTCCCAACACGTCCGAACCACCACCACCACCACCACCACCACCACCATGTCCGAACCACCACCACTCGCCAGGGGGCGTGCGAGTAACTCGTAAGAGTTTACGTGTGCACGTACATAACTCTTCAGGAGAGGGCGAGCCAAGAACGCCAAGCATCCAGTGTGGCTGTTCTTCTGCTGGTTATTTTTTAGTTTGCAGGTTCACCCTGGGGCAAGACCCCATTTCGCTTGGCGATAAATCAAGTGGAATTCCCTGCCTACTCTTGTGGGTGGTAATAAAGTAAAGCCGTTACAACTAGCCCCTGCATGAGGAAATAAAGCTCTTCAGTCAAATAGATTATGAGGTATTGTGATATTCAACAAGTTTCATCTGGCACTGGTTGGATGTCTGGAAGGTTTCAGCCGATGCTGGGTGCTTTAAGTTTAATTATATGTGAGGTGTAACTTACTGTAAGTAAATGATTAAAACTGCATAATCCGATGATTTTCAGCTTCTGGCATATTTTAGAAATAAATACATTAGGTTGATCATTATAATCTATTTTTACATTGCAGTAACTTTTTGTAAAATCATAAATGACTAACTTTCAAGATATTTAAAGTGAAAAGAATCAAAATAATGTTGGTATATATATGAGACTATCTCAAAAGGTGCTTAGCAATATGGGACAAAACTTTGTCCATTGTGACGATCAACATGCTATCTGCTTATGCATTTGCTCAGGAAAAACTGATTTGTGTTTTACATGGTGTTTCATAATCGCAATAGAATACATATTGATTTGAAGCAAATGTCCTTGTGTTTTCAGTGTAACCCTTTCTGTGCTCTTTTGTGTCAACCGTTACAGTGGACAAAAAAAAAAGAGTGATCACCTTTTGAGACAGGCTCATATGCATACTGAAAGGCTGGACATTACAGGTTTGCACGGTACTTGCAACAGTGACAGGTTCAATAAATTGACTTAATAATAATAGTAATACAGTGAAGCCCCATTAAAATTCGCCCCGATTTAACTCAAATTTGGATAGAACGCAATGATTCACTGGACCCAGAATTCTTTAATTCAAAGGTAATTCAGTCAACTTAACCCCGATTTAACGTGACCCCACTGTTTTCACAATGATGTTGTATGGACCCTGACAATCGCGTTATAACGAGCTTTCACTGTACTCGTTCTATGCAGCAATAACTGGTTAATAACTGCACCAATATCTAAGCTGAATATGTGGGGTCAAATTACGAAAAATTCATGCTTTCATCGCATTATGCAACTTTAATGCAGTCAGAATCTGCTGGCTCAAATAATGTGTGCACACTGTGCGAGTGAGTAATTGATTGGTGTTTTACATGTTAGCAACATCTGAGGTCATATCACTACGGGTACTGACTTGTGACAATGTTCACTGATGGCGACCTGTGCGCGCTGCCCCACTGGGACACGATGTCATCAGTACCATGACCCAATATTCAACTTAGTCATATTATCTTGGCACTGAGCCAACCAGTTCTTACTTCATCCTAGTAATGGCTGCCACTTGCCAGCCAAGAAAGGTAACGACAAATATCAATTTTTACAAGTCATTTATTTGACTCGATTGGAGATTAAATCCACAACTTTCCAAATTGGAAATGCCGCACTATCTACTAATGAGACTGTCTCAAAAGGTGCTAATCAATATGGGACAAAGCTTTGTCCATTGTAACGATCAACATACTATCTGCTTATGCATTTGGTCAGGATAAACTTATTTGTTTTTTACATGGTGTTTCATAATCCCAATAGAATACATATTGATTTGAAGCAAATGTCCTTGTGTTTTCAATGTAACTGTTTCTGTGCTGTTTTGTGTCAATCGTTACAATGGACAAAAAAAAGAAGACAGGCTCAAATACACAATGTGTGTACATAGAACCCTGCTACCAATATACCATCTCATAACGGGACAAACAATAACACATTCGGTAACCGGAACTAGCTTAGACTGACACCGGGACCAGGTGCACAGAGTGGACACTGAGTGCTGACAAGTCTATGTAAATACGTGTACCTTTAGGTGTGTACACGTAAGCATAGGATTAACTAGTCTGACAGAAATTCTCCATCTGGTTGTTTCGCACAGTAGATGGCAGAAGTTCATAGATGCCGGAGCTTTCTAACAAAAGTTTTCACCGATTATCAACCACAATAGTAGTTAGTACATGGCAAAATCACTTCACAGCTTCAAAGATGCTTCTACTTTCTAAGAAGTTTTGGTTGATCGTCAACCACAGTAGTAGATGGTGAAATCACCTCACAGCCTCATTGGTGCGAGTACTTTCTAACAAAAGTTTCATCAATTATCAACTACCTTAGCAGATGGCAAAATCTCCTCACAGCATCATGGATGTGAATACTTTCTAACAAGTTTTCGTTGATTGTCAATCACAGTAGTAGATAGCAAAATCACCCAACAGCCTCAAAGGTGTTAGTCCTTTCTAACAAGTCCTTGTTGACTGTCAACCACATTATTAGATGGTGAAATAACCTCACAGCATCATGGATGTGAGTACTTTCTAACAAGTTTTCAGCGATTGTCAATCAGAGTAGTAGATAGCAAAATCACCCAACAGCCTCACAGATGTTATTACTTTCTAACAAGTCCTTGTTGACTGTCAACCAGAGTATTAAATGGCAAAATAACTTCACAGCATCATGGATGTGAGTACTTTCTAACAAGTTTTGTCTATCGTCAACCACAGAAGTAGATGTAAAAAAAATCACCCAACAGCCAGGTGCTGCTTGCTGACTCAGAGATAATGCTATCTGACAGAAGTTCTTTACCCGTCATCACCCACATTAGGCTACAAAATGGCAGAAGTTCTCCAGCCCAGCGATGCAGGATTTGTCTGACACAAGTTCATCACCCACAGTAGTAGAGGTTAGATAGGTCCGCTAGCTTCAGACGTGTATTGCCCAAGAAAAATTCATCGATTGTCTAACACAGTAAGAGATGAGGTTGTTCAGCCTCAAATATGCTAGTTTTTGTCCCAACAGAAATTCTCCACATTGACCGTCAACCACAAGCCTGGATGATAGTCCGAGAAGTTCTTCACCAGTTGTTTCATACAGTATTAGCTGACATAATAGATGGCAGAAGCCTGCTCAGTTCAGACATACTGGGGCTAATACTAATAGAGGTGGAGGTATGGTGTTACTCATTAACAACGTCAGTGTGCTTATTTCTGTACACGCACGTGTAGGCTAACATGCAAACCACATAAGTAACAGCCATACGGTCATATGTTGCTATGTGTTGATGGGGGGCGGGTTGTTATTATGCTGCTATAACATTAGCCGTGTTTACACGGGGAATTGTGAAACGATGTAGACAAAGCAATTCATATGAAGCGTTTTAGAAGCGTGTTTACACGGCGGAGTAAGAAAGTGTGTCGGCGCCGGGAACAAGCAGGCGCCTGTAGCCGGCAAGCAATGCTATTTGTTTAGTTTACACACGTCGATTCGACTCCGATGTAGCTGCTACGTTAATATCGCTTGGAATTTAAGGTTAATTAAATTAAATTTCATTATTTGAGTCTGTAATTCTGTTAAATATGATCGCATTCACTAGATTTCGGCGTAATCGGGCCCTAACACTGCCGGGCACCAGCGATTAGTTACTGCTACCCCTGTTCCCGGCATGCACTACTATTTTATACTATCGCCGCCCGGGAACAAGCTGAATCGCTTCAAATAAACGACCTCCCGAGGTGGTATAGATGAGGCGTTTCATATGAATCGATTCAGCCCTAAAACGCCACAGAGCCGCGTTTACACGCCAAATGTGAGTCGATCTAGGCAAGTGGGTTCATATGAAACGTTTTAAATCGCCCGTGTAAACGGGGCTATAGTGACCAGCTAAGCTTTTAAATAGACCGCTATCTTGCGGTGGGACATTTTCTTTTGTGCTATAAGTATACATATAAAGGCTACACTAGTTCTCATTCCCTAATTATAAATAAATACATTTCATTTTGTGCTATAAATATAAAGACTACACTAATTCTCATTCCCTAATTGTAAATAAATACATTGTTCCATTTCCCTACAACCACCTACTACACTAGTATGAACAAATCGTGGCTCTACATTTATCTAAATTGCTACATATCATGTCTTAATGTGTTTCTATGCAGTGAAAAAAACAAGGGTGTTTGCTTAAGTATTTTTCGTAATTCTTTAGATTCTGGACATGAAAAGAAAGAAAAATGTTTCTATCAAAACATTGCCATATATAAAGTGGAGTTATTAATTTCGTCTTCCTTTAAAAAGTGTTTTTTTCTGGTACGGTTTTAATAAAAATAACACCGAGAAATGGGTAATTTCAAACACAAAGCAACTTCCAGGGGCACATATAGAAGGGACAATATAGCATATATACAGAACTTTAGCAGCATTAATTAGTGGGATGACTAGAGTAGAAGCTTGCAATGGGTATACACGGTTGAATGACAAACAAAATCAAAATGGGTTTGGTTGGTTTAGTTTAGTTGTACCTATCAGAATCTAACATAGAACATGGATGCGAGTCGCTTGGACAAACAAATAAACAAAATCACGGAAACTTGACTTTCAGATGCCAGTTCTAAGTATATGAGGGGAAATAGCCCATATGACCAAAGGAAAAACTGGAAACCCGCCGAAAATTGTCTTCAATCGTTAAAGGCCCTGTCACATTACAGCGTATGGCGGGAGCGTATTGAAAACCTACGTACGCCGTGCTGGTGCCGGCCTATGATGACCTTCGGTGAACTTTCGGGTGGGTTTGAGCGTATGGGGGACCTATGAGGAGTGTATGAGGAGCGTATGGGAGCGTGCTGCGACATTTTTTGACTGTTTTGATTGGCATGTGGAGCGTATGAGGAGCGTATGAGGAGCGTATGAATATTTTAGGAGCGTATGAGGAGCGTATGAGGAGCGTATGCGAAACCTATGCGCGACCTATGCGCGACCTATGGTATCTCTCCGCGGTCCGCCGCTTGGTGACTCCTGGGTATATAAAGCCTGGAGCAACAGGCTCCCCTCACTCTGCCACCATGCCTGCTAAGAGAAACACCACTGCTGCTGCTGCTTCTGCTACTGCTACTACTACTACTACTACCAGTACTACTGCTACTACACCAGCCTCCAGAGCTGCTGTTACTACAGGAGGAGGACTAGGCCGTGGGAGAGGCAGAAAGAGGCAGACTTTGTTACAATGCTCTCCATCACCAGCCTCCTCACCTGCCTCGCCACCTCACCACTCTCCACCCCACTCTCCACAACACTACTCTCCAGAACACCACTCTCCACTGGAGGAGCTGGAGATGGAAGTGGAGAGGTCGACGACGCAACGCTGGCGTCCCCGCTCCAGCTCGCCATCTCCTGCCTCTGCGGGCAGCTCACGGGCGTCGTCCGCTGCCTCCGCCGCCTCCGCCACCTCCACCAGCACCGCTGCCATCGGCACGTCAAAGAGACGGAGGGCCAAGAAGAGCGACTGTTCTCTGTCGGTCTTCAAGGAGGGTCAAATGTTGGACTTCCTCGAGGAGAACCCCATCATTTGGAACATGAAGCTCACGGATTACCGCCGCTCAGACAGAAAGGCCAAGATGTGGGAGGACCAGGCGACACTTCTGGGGACCACAACAGTCCATCTCCAGAAGTGGTTCAAGTCGCTCAGGGACACCAACACGCGGCTCCACAAAAAAAAAGAGCGGGGACGGAGCCGCTGACCTGACTGAGCGGGAGCAGTGGATCCTGCGCAAGTTCGGGTTCCTGCGGTCCGTCGTCCGTCACCGACCGGAGCCCTGCAGGAGTGTAAGTACATAATCTTTTTTTGTTCTGACAAGTGCGGCCATTAGTATCGTATTCTAGTTTGTTATGTTATGCTTTTGTTGTATTTATGTTTGTTTGTTTGTTGTTGTTTTACGTCCTAGCAACATCTAATATTCCAGTAATTTGTTAATGTTATTGACAATAGATGTGTCATGATATAATCGTTATAAATCCATGTCTGCATTTAACGTTAATTATTTTTGCTTTATATAATTTTGATTTACTGTTGACTTGTCGTGTCTTTTGTCGAAATATCGATTTGCATTCATGTTACTTTTGTTTTGCAGTTGGCCAGTCCTGTCGCGGCTCCGCAGCTTGATCTCAGCTTGGAGGAGATTGTCCCGACCGATGTGGAGGTGGCGATGGACGAGGATCTTCCACCCACTCCCCCCGCTACATCCCAAGAGCGGGGAAAGGGGAGAGGGAAGCGATCTGCCCCAGTCGACAACAACCTCCTCGCTGCCATCCACAAGAGGTTCGATGAGTCTGCCGACAACCTCAAGGTAATGCAGCCGCCTCCTCCTCCACCTCCACATCCACCGGCGGTGACGAAGCGAGTGGCATTCGCCAACTATATGCGGGACATGATCCTCACGATGCCGGAGGAGCGGTTTGTGTCAGTTTGCGGTGCACTCAACCGCATGGCGTCGCACCATCTGGAGGAGGAGGAAGGAACCTTCGTGGCCCCAGTGGTTTGTGTGGCTGCTCCTGCTCCTGCACCTGCTCCTGCACCTGCTCCTGGACCTGCTCGTGTGTCTGCAAGTGAGGCATACCAGCCTCAACCCCACCAGTGGACTCACCAGCCACCACCGGCATCACCATGGGCTTCACAGACACACGAGTATGTGCAGGACTATATGGGGCAGCCGCAGATTCCTCATCAGCCACAGCCACAGCCGCCTCTGCCAAGTCTTCCGCCTCACCCTCAGCCTCTACCTCCAACCTCCGTAGGTCACGAGGCGCCCGCAGCTCCGCTGGTGGTACGGCCGTCACACACTGCTGGACAACTACGGACATTAGGGATGGCGGGGCACACAAGGGGCTCTCCCGGAGTCGTGGTGCGCGCGGGTGCTCCGCCCACTGTGGGTGCGGCATGGCCGGGGACTTGCGCTGCTGCAGACATTGTGACTCCGACACACGTCGACCCCACCCAGTGAACTTGTCTGAGTCGGCCAGCCCAGAAGGACTATTGAACTTGTCGGGGCTGTCCGGCATATCTGGCATGTTGGGCGCAAATTTGGACTTATTCCCCTCGTCAGCCACACAGTCGCCAGCTGATGCCACTTCTAATGGCAAGGGAGAGAAGTGATTGTAAATATGTGTATATATGTAGTCTTAAGTTTTTATTTATCTTTGTACATTTGTATGTATATATGTATATATATGTATATATATTGTTTATACATTTATATGTCAAGATGCTAAAATAAATAAATATACTGTCAATTTTAATTTTTGTGTCCGTGTTCAGTAAAGGCATGCCATCATTTAATTGTTATATATTAAAGTACAATTAACATTAAAATTAAAACTCTATTTTTCCCTGTGTTCTTAGTATGTATGTAAAAAGAGAGGAGATTCATTACAATTACATTAACTAGATGACTTAAAATTAAGGAGCGAAAGAACGTAACAGACATGTAAAATTGTGTTTTCATATCTATAAAATGATATCGTTTATTTTATACTAGACATATAAACATTAGCATCTCATATAACAGGAGAGATGTCACAACATCACAGACATGTTTGCAAAAACAGTAGACAGACACAGCGCATACAGACTGATAAAATGTTTTGTCAGATCATCCTGTCTTGCCATGACTGCTCCGGCAGGTGAGACGACCCAGTCTTTAATTAGATTGCGCTGTTCCTTTCCTAGCTTGGACGCGGTGTTGGGGTTAACAGGTTCAACGTTAATGTCACGAAGGTTGTGGCCCTCTCGCCAACCTCCAGGCACAAAGTTGTTGTTGGCTGTCTCGGGACGATCCAGCTGCATGATCTGTAGCGCTGGGTAGCGTGTCCTCATGAGGTTGTGCAGAACCATGCATGCCTTGACGATGAGCTTCACATTGGAGGGGTGGTGCTGCATAGTCGTCAGGAGCACTTGGAAGCGGTTGGCTAGAATGCCAAAGGCATTCTCCACCACTCTCCTAGCTCGGGAAAGCCGGTAGTTGAAGAGTCGCTCATCATTGGTCAAGCCCCTCTTGCCGTACGGCTTCATCATGGTCGGCCGCAGGGCAAAGGCGTCATCACCGATCAGGAAATACGGCACATCCTTCTGGCCGTCGACGAGCGGTTCAGGGTTCGGAAAGCCGATGGTGCCACCTTCTGTGCACCCCTTCAGCTCGGAGGCGTTGTAGATCTGGGCATCGGACGCGGAGCCCATACCGCCAATATCTGCCCAGATAAATTTGTAATCCGCATCTACAAGCGCCAACAGGACCACGGAGAAAAAGCCCTTGTAGTTGTAGTAGAGCGACCCACTCTTTGGAGGGCACCAGCAGGCGATGTGCTTCCCATCCAGAGCGCCACAGGTATGGGGGAAGTTCCACCTCTCTGAAAAGAGGTCCGCAACGGCACGCCACCCATCTGGAGTCGTCGGACACGTCATGACCTCGGCCATGTACTCGTCGACGATGGCCTTACAGACTTCACGCACTATCAGCGACTGTGTGTTGTGGGGCACCCTCCACCCGAACTTCATGGAGGAGTATTTTGTGCCAGATGCCAGGTGCCGCAGAGTAAGTGCTATTTTCAGCGCCGGGTCGAGCGGCACCCTGAATGTGGTCCGTTTTTTGGCGATCCTGGGTCCCACTCGCGCCACAATCTCGTCAAACAATTGGGGAGGCAGCCGCATGAAGTTCACAAATGACGCGGTGTCCTCGCTGCGGAGCTCGACCATGAGCTTGTCGAACAAGCCAAACTGTGGCCGCCTCCCAATCCAGGGTCTAACCCACACTGTATCGTTCGTCTCTCGATACGGGACGCCAGAAGAACCATGAGGAGTAGAGTAAGCTCATGGTGATAAAGGGCAACTCTGTAGAAAAGCTGGAACTGTGCTTGCAGTGCCTGGGCATCCATCCTGTATGAGCAGCAGAGCAGGAATGACTGAAGGAATGGCGTGGGTCGCCTTTATATACCGAGACCATAGGTCGGGCATACGCCGCCATACGCTTCGCATACGCCTCCCATACTCTTTTCATACGCTCTCATACGCAACGCCTAGGTTCTGCGTACGCTGCATACGCCCGAGATACGCCCCTGATACGCCCGTGATGCAAGTTGAGCGTACAAGTAGCGTACGCCGGCGTACCCCTAGCATACGCCGGCGTACCCCCAGCGTACGAGGAGCGTATGCGGAGCGTATGCGGAGCGTACGCCGGCGTATGAGTAGCGTATGACCCATACGCCCCCGTAGGTCGAGATTTTTTGAGCATGCACAAAAAAATGGGGACGGACGGATTTATGAAAGCGTATGGCGGCGTATGCCTCATACGCTTCACATAAGCCGTCACCTGACGGCGTATGAGTAGCGTATGAGTAGCGTATACGGCGTATGCCGACGTATATGACGTAAAGCGGCTACGCCGCCATACGCTCCCGCCATACGCCGTAATGTGACAGGGCCTTTACAG
>JASIRB010003440.1:0-12181 GCA_030323885.1 Branchipolynoe longqiensis | reverse complement strand
ATAGTATAGTTAGACGAATCTTACCTTGGTACAGATGATGGATAACTCTTGTTTTCCCGAGGTACAAGCCTCGGATAGTCGTGGACTAGGGAGAAGGTAGCAGGTAGCAACATCCGGTACAGCAATCTTCACCTAATTATTCAGGATAAAAATGAGCTTAATGATTGGAACTCCTCATGTTTTCTTTTTGGCACAAGCAAACGTAATAGTCGTGGCAGGGTGTGGTGGGCGGGCCCTAGCCCACGACTACCCGAGGCTTGTACCTCGGGAAAACAAGAGTTATCCATCATCTGTACCAAGGTAAGATTCGTCTAACTATACTATTTTACCTCGGTACAACGCCTCGGCTACTCGAGGCCGAGGGAGACTTTACGTAGCCTCATTTCTATCCTCTATTATCTGATCAACATAGTAATTTTTCAGTTGTAAATTCCAATTTTGTAAATTCTCACACATCTTCTTAGTTGGTGAGTAGGCGGGTTACAACCCCGCCTGTCTTTTCTAGTTGTTTGTTGCCATATTTAGCCAACGACCTTGCCGTCTTGCAGCCGGCATATGCTAGGATTCTCTTCACTGAGATTCCCAATTGTCTCGTCTTCGAGACCATAGCACCTCTTGTAAAGTGCGAAGCATGGCGTAGCGTCCTATGTCAAAGCCTGCTGACTTGAGCACGTGAATCGTCCAACTGGCGATCGCATCTCTGGATAAAGCCTTATGTGGCTTTATGAAGCGTACCAAAAACTGTCTGGCATTATGTATTCCTTTTATCTTGGATATATAAGCCCTAATGGCTGACCCTACACACAGTTTCCTGTCATGTGGGAACCCATTAAAAAGAATCAAGGAGAGGGGATCTCCTGTACTGTTTGATTTTAAAATTTTCCAAATCAAACATGGCCTCCTTATCATCAATGTCTAGGCCAGTAAATAAAAAGGTCAACAATTACTTGGGCCCTATGACTGGTTACCCAAAGTAACAATACAGTTAATTTATAGCCTAGCTGTTTATCTATAGATGTCCCTAACTAGACCATTTTCAAGAAAACTTAAATACCCCTGAGACATCCCAAAACCTATTATACTATGGTTTAGGAGGGTTTCTTTCATATAATGACCTCCCGAAACACTGAAGGACTTTGTGTTTCCCAATTAATTCTCTGTCACTCCTTGGTAAGATGACCGAAAAATCTCATCGAGCTGCATAAATGGCTCCATAACCTAATCCATCATTCTACATCATTCGTAAGAGGCGGACTACCTCGGCAAGGGATGGCTCCATTGGCTTAACTTTATGTATTTAAACAAAAAATGCCCCATTTATTTTGTGGATGGCATAAAAATTATTTATGTAACTTGTTATTCTTTCTTGATTCAAACCAATCAAATTATTGAACCAATATCATCATTTAATGACCAGTCCAAATAATCATGCCGAGTAACTTTCTCTAAACCAAAGTGTTGTAAATATGTGTTCCGAAAGGAATGCCAGAAGGGGTGTTGTTAACACATCCCCACGAATCATTAATGCTTAAAAAATGTTCCCTTACGTGTAGGAAAATTATAAAGTCCTTAGCTCTTAAGGCTAATACTTCCAACCATGGCTGCATGTCCCAAACAGGGACCATCAAAGCCCTCCTTGCTACTCTGCCTATTCGGCTGAATGTTTAGGAAACTGTAATAAAATTTATTTTCCTCCCAAATCCAAGAGACAACATCCACTTGCCAAAAATCTTGCTCTGGATGCCATGAACAACTTTATAAAATGTTATTGTTTCATGATGCCAACAAAATATATGTGGCTTCCCCAATTCCAATTTAATTTCACTCTCTTATTATATGAGTTGGACATTGTCCTTCCCATGTTGCGAATGAAAGCCATTACTGTAGTACTATCTGTCAACATCCTGACATAGCATTAGGGCATGCTGGCTAAACACCTAACCCTAAATACACTGCTTCTCAACTTTAGAACATTAATATGATCTAAGTTCTTCATCAAGTCAACGGCCTTCCAAAATCCATTTTAGTTCTGTCGTATGCTTTCCAGCAACTCCTAACTTCGTAAATGTGGTACCTAAACCATTTACTGCATTTTGACCAGATGCTTTTGACTGCACAGCAAAACATGAATCATCACTGTCCGGGAACATCCTACCCTTCACTTTTCATGAGTGAACAAATTAACAATTTGTAAAGAAGGGAAAGCACAAGCTAAACCACTTGGTAAACAAGTAAATTCATATAGTTGTTCATTCGAAATAAACCTTACAAAAGTTTGGTCTGTTTCATAACTTGGTCGCTAACTGCCTGTGAGCAGCTCGACTATGACTGGACCATAATGAATGAATTATCAATTTATGGAAACCGTACCATTATTTTTACCTCCTGGAAAAAACCATTTCCATGGCCCTCTGAGTTTGCTTTGCAACCTCTCCTTATTCTCTTGAGATATTGAGTGAGAGCATTACTCTAGCTTCATGAGCCGATTCTCTAGCCCAGCAGGCCGACATCTGGCCTGCATAGCTCCCCTGACACAGGTTATACCAGGGAGGGCATAAACCATCACTACCGGTAACGAGTACTTATCATCAGAAATGGGAGCCTTGGGGTTACTTCCCATCGTAAGCAAACAACCCGTAACTCAAAGATCTCAGGATTATTAAAATAGAGAGCGCTCAACCAACTATTTGTTTATTGTTTCCTCCTAGAAAAATCTATAATCATATCCAGACTGGTACCGTTAGTAACAGTACAACCCATGGCTCACCCAGCCAAATATCTCTCAGGCCAGACACCCTATAACCATCAACAGAAAGTTTGAGTGTGGCCATCCAACAAATTGTTTTTATTTTCATCCCTAGAACCTCTAAGTTCATATCAGGATGTACATAATGTGGCTTAAACCAACCTCTGTCTTCGCTCGGTCACGAGCGGGTTAATCGTAATATGGCATCAGCCAACAAACCTCTCCGTTTGTCAATGAGCGGCATAACGTGATGCAACTTCAGCCAACCTCATTCTCCGCTCAGCTTAAAAATGATGTAACTTCAGGCAACCTCACCCTCCATTAGGTAACAGACCACCTAAACGGGATGTGGCTTCAGCCAACATCATTCACCGTTTGGTAACAAGCAGCCTAACCGGAATGTGGCTTCAGCCAACATCGCCTTCCATTTGGTAACGGACAGTCTAAACGGGATGTAACTTCAACCCACACCACTCTCCATTTTTAAGCGGTACAAACATAATGTAGTCACAAACATCATCTCTCTCCGCTCGATCCTAGGCGGACAACAGTGATGAGACATCAGCCTAAACAGGATGTGGCTTCAGGCAACATCTTTGGTAGCAGGCGGCCAAAAGGAAATGTGACTACAGCCAACCTCGCCCTCCATTTAGTAAGGGACAGCCTAAACAGGATATGGCTTCAGCCAACATCGCTCTCAGTTTGATAGCAGGCGGCCAAACAGGATGTGGCATCCGCCAACATCACTCTCCGTTTGGTAACAGACGGCCTAAACGGGATGTGGCTTCAGCCAACATCACTTCCCGTTTGGTAACCGGCGACATAACATGATGGGGTCACAACCATCATCGCTCTAGGCAACGGGAGGCATAAGTGTAATATGGCTTCAGCCAACATCGCTCTCCATTCTGGAATGGGCGACACAACGAGATGTGGCTTACAGCCCTCATCGCTCACCACTCGGCCACGGGCGGGTAAAATATTAATGAGGCTTCCGCCAACATGGCTCTCCATTAGCCAACAGCGGCATAACCGTGATGCCATCATCGCTCTCCATTGTGCAACGGCGGCTTAAACGTGATGTGGCTTCCGCCAACATCGCTCTCCGTTCGGCCACAGGCGGCAACTACTGGTGTTGGAGAACGTATTTACACTGTTCCAACACAGGCGTGTAAGCTAATGTGTCATGTCGTAGGGTAACGGTATGGAAGCCGAAACCAAACGAGGGGTAGGGACCAGTATATCGGTACCCTCCCACACTCTCTGTTCCGTACACTTCTCCCTCCTGCGGCTACTGCGCCAGCAAGTTGGAGAAAATGCTACGAAACTCGGAGGTACGCCTTATAAAATTGGGAATCCACAACAGAAACCCAGGATTAATTTCCAACGCGAATCCATAAAAGAAACCGAGGAAAAATCCCAACGAGATGAGGCTCCAGCCAACATCGCTCTCCGTTCGGCAACGGGCGGCTTGTTGAACCAAAAACTTTACCTGTGATATGGCAACCACCAACATCTACATACATAATTTTAATTATAAATTAATTCTATAAAAATCGAAAAACACCACTAAATGCACCATTAATTCGATTAATATTCATGTAATAAACACATCTACACAAGAAATACGTATCCTCCTGTATTCTTGGGTTTAAACTCATTAGAATAACCGCTAACACAATAGCAATAATCAGGTCGAGCAACCGACCGGAGGTAAACAAACACGGCGATGTCAACTCTACCGTACCGACTCCCGAATCGATTTAACTCCAATAAATTCTTTAATAAATTCGTCAATATTCTAATATTCCTAGAATATTGTTCTCCACAAGAAATACGTATTCTACTATCTTGTTGGGTTTAAACTCATAAGAAAAACTGCTAAAACAAAAGCAATAATCAAGTCGAGCAACCGACCAGAAATAAACCACACGGCGATGTCACTCTACCGTACCGGCGCCCGAATCGGTTTAACTCCAAAAAGTTCATCAATATTCTCATATTGATAGAATATTGTTCTCCACAAGAAATATGTATTCTCCTGTATTCTTGGGTTTAAACTCATAAGAATAACCGCTAAATTCCATAGCGATAATCGAGTCGGGAACTCCGACAAGACGTAAACCAATGGCGCTGTCAAAGTAGCGTACCGGCACACAAGTCGGTTTTTTGCCAATAAATTCTTTAATATATTCACCAATATTCTAATATTCATAGAGAATATTGTTGTACACAAGAACTTCAGTATTCTTGGGTTTAAAGTCATAAAAACGCTACGAATAGTAGTGAAAATCGAGTCGGGAACTGCGACAAGACGTAAACAAAATGGCACTGTCAAAAAACTAGTACTCACTGGCGAATCGAAGCACAAACTCCATAAAATGCCAAATAAGTCAGGAAAACGCCAAATAAAGCGATACATATGTGCTCCAGACCTTTATAAAGGAATATGCCAAGTTTTAAATCTGTACTTCCATGTAAAGTAATATAAATCTTGCAAAAACTGCTGCAACACCTCGTAACGTCCTCCCATTACGAGTGGAATATGCTAATTGCTGTACCGGATGTTGCTTCCTTCTCCCTCGGCCTCGAGTAGCCGAGGCGCTGTACCGCGGTAAAATCCAGAGTTTGTAGTCACAGTGGGTAGATCATAAGCCGTGTTCACACGGGCAAAATGTAAAGCGATTTAGACAAGGCAAATTATATGATTCGATTTAGTTTGAAAGTGTTTTGCGTTCACACGGGCAGTGCCTTGCGTCGATTTAAGGCGGAAATCGATATCTGCGCATGAGCAAGTCAAGACTAACCAGCGCCAGTTTCGCTTAGTCGACGTCGGCACTAGAGAGTGTGGGTTCGACCTAGATCTGTTTCGACTGAATCGTATTGTTTTGGAACGGTCAAAACTTCTGCTGGGCAGTGAAACCGTAAAAATAAATGCTGAAAAACATATCTGTGCATAGCTAGCGGTTTCATTAATTAAATTATATAATATGCGCTTTTAATCGACCGGAAAGTCAACAAACTAAGGTCTCGACTGCGCATGCGTGTGACATCCTTAATCCGCCTCAAGTAAGTCAGTTGCGTTCACAAGGGCGATCTAAGTCGATTCATAAAATTCGCTTCATATAAACTACCTCCTTAGGTGGTTTATAAATTCCGGCTTATATGATTCGAATCAGCCCTAAATCGACTCAGATGCGCGTTCACACGCCAAATGAGAGCCGAACTAGGCAAGTCGATTTATATGATTCGAATTAACTGCCCCTTGTGAACAGGGCAATCCGTGGATGGAAGAACAGACAATCCGTGGATGGAAGAGAAATTTAACAAGGCAAAAACAATATGTAGACACTTGGAAATCCGCCGCGCTTGTTGGTCTCGCTAAACCAGCGCTGTGACGTCATCACTTTTTAGCGATGCATTTTTCGCTCACGAAAATGCGGTTTTCGGATAGTAGCTCTGCTCAAAATAGGCTACAAATGCACAATTTTGAAGCACACTAATTTTGAAAGATTCTAGTTTTTGTCTGATCAAAATCCAACAGGAATTGACAGATACCCAGCTTTCTGAAGTTTAAGGTAACTTTCTCTACATTATGACACTCTTGATATTTAGCAGACCATTTTTATATCGAGATATAGACCGGTTATTTAATGTCTTAACTATTAATGTGTGAAGTTTCATAGCGATCCGAATTTCCACACTGCCGTACTGCCGTTTTTCCGTTCCGTAAGTTTGCTGATTGTGCTGTGTTTGCGCCGTTTTTCATTGTTTAACAATTTTTTTTAATTTTAACTTGTTTTTTGTGATGGTGTGTAGGTTTTCTTGTCAAGTCTCACAATTTTATCACACTTTGTAACACTACTTACTATAGAGGGTATGCACTGATGTCACGCTAAACGGAAGTGCGGCCATTGTGGTGAGAGAACCCACAATAACAAACCCAACAAACTCAATGCATTGTCAATGGCAGTGAGCAATCTTCATACAGAAAATGTGAAACATCTCCAAAATTACACCACCTAGAAACAAACCACTTGGAACACAAATTGAACAAAAAGATTATATTAAATTCATAAGGTTAAGTTAGATTTCTATTAATTTCGAATAAAATTCATGTGTTGCACTGTGCGTATCGGCAAACTCAATGCATTGTCAATGGCCGTGAGCAATCTTCATACAGAAAAAGTGAAATAGCTCTAAAACTACATCACCTAGAATCAAACCGCTTGGCACACATATAGAAAACAAATTCACCGAAAAGATTATATTAAATTTATACGGTTAGGGTTCTGCATTTCTATTAATTTTGAATAAAATTTACGTGTTGCACTGCGCTTATCGGCAAACTCAATGCATTGTCAATGGCCGTGAGCAATCTTCATACAGAAAAAGTTAAATATCTCTAAAACTACACCACCTAGAAATTAGATCCACTTGGCACAGATATAGAAAACAAATTCAACGAAAAGATTATATTAAATTTATTCTGCATTTCTATTAATTTGGAATAAAACTGAAAGAATGATCTACTATGTTACTGCAACCGGCAGGTTGTTTACTGGTTGATATCGACACAATGGCCACGCTTCCGATTGATGACGTGACGGGAATATCCTCTATAGGCAAGAGGGTCTTATTTCTGCACCGCTAAAGTAGGTACCCTAAAATCCGCTGGGGGCGCCACCATCGGCGGACCGATTAAACCCGTACAACTTTTTGCGACCTCATCTGCAGCAGAGTCGAGTCGGGAAAAGGCACTGCACAGGAAGCACATGCACAGTACATTCGTTGTTACATTCGTTTTTGAAGCACCAAAGATTTCAGCAAAGATAGAGACTATCTTCATTGTTGTACGACGTTTGAAAGGCATTTTACTAATGCCTAGTACACACCTACCGTTTGTGCGCACCCACCTCCCGTATACGATCTAAAACTGCCCGTTTCGCACACAAAAATCGTTAGGTGTGCGCTACCCGCGCACACCTAGCGATTGCGATTCGCGCATAAAACCTCAGTTTTAGGGCTAAAACCGGCCGATTACGATTGCGATTCGCGATTCGAAAAATGAATCGGCCCGTTTTCAGTTTTAAGCGAATCGGGTCGAGTCGCGAGTTTTAGTGCGCGAATCCTATACGGTAGGTGTGTACCAGGCATAAGCTATTCAAGTATTCAGATGCAAAATTCAGGGGGAAGACTGCCAGGAATGTCCATGTTAACTATTAGAATGTGAATCTTTAACATTTTTTCTTCCTAAAAATGTTCATACAATGACTACAACTGGAATCGCAAGTCTAGAATCTGGCAGAGTATTGTAGGTGTCATGCAGTTTCGTATAATGGTTGCCATGGAAACCAACATTTTTCTGTGATATCATTTTTTTTATATCAGTTTTGATAAGCTGAGATGATTTCCCATAGCAAGAAGAACCTCAATATCAAGTTTGATCAAGATCAAACCATTAATAAAGAAACTGCAGTTGTGGGCATGATTGTATTATGGTTGCGATAGAAATCTACATTTTTCTGTGATCTCATTTTTGTATGTCAGTTTTGATAAGCTGAGGTGATTTGCCAGACCAATAAGAACCTTGATGTGAAATGTCATTAGGATCTGACCATTATTTAAGAAAAGCTACAATTGATTCGTATTGTAGGTGGGAGTGATTGTATTATGGTTGCCATGGAAACCTACATTTTCCTGGGATCTAATTTATTGTTATCAGTTTTGATAAGCTGGGGTGATTTGACATATGAAGAAGAACATTGGTGTGAAGTTTGATCATGATCTGATCATTAATAAAGAAACTACAAAGAAATGTTCTTATAATTAGTCTATTTAACAGTCCTAAATAAGGCACTTCTCTGAAGCCGTGTTCACACGGGAAAAGTTTAAATCGATTTAGACAAGGCGAATTATATAAATCGATTTAGACGCCCGTTCACACGGGCAGTACTTGGGCCGGAAATCGATATCAGCGCATGAGCAAGTCGATACTAACCAGCGCCAGTTTCGGTTAGTCGACGTCGCCACGAGAGTGTGGGTTCGACCTAGATATGTATGGGCTGAATCGTATTGGTTTGGAAGGGTCAAAACTTCTGCTGGGCAGTGAAACCCTAAAAATAAATGATGAAACAAATATCTGGGCACAGCTAGTGGTTTCATAGACTAAATTATATAATATGTGCTTTTGATCGACCGGAAAGTCAACAAACTAAGGTCTCGACTGCGCATGCGTGTCACGTCCTTAATCCGCCTCAAGTAAGTCGGTTGCATTCACATATGCCACTTACGTCGATTTAAGCTAAATCGCTTCATCTATACTACCTCGGGAGGTGGTATAGATGAACCGATCTAATTGAATCGATTCAACCCTAAATCGCTTTAGCGTAGCGTCCACATGGCGAATGTGAAGCGAACTAGGCAAGTCGATTCATATGATTCGAATTAACTGCCCCGTGTGAACAGGGCTTAATGCATTAGCTAATACAAAAGATCTGAAATTCAACAACCTTCAAATGCACATATCTCACTCAATTTTTGGAATATCTCAAAAATTCTAAAAGTATATTGCTTTTGATTCATTGGAGCTTCCAATGAAATTATAATTTGAATGTTTGGAATAATTTGAAAATGTTAGTATGGTAACTATCTAAAGTGTCATATCTCGGGTTCTAATAAAGCTATTATAACAAATAAACCAGGATGTTTATGCCTGCTTTATTGACTATGAGAAGGCCTTCGACTGAGTCAATCATGAACTGTTAATCAAATGTTTACAAGATATTGGTGTCAATGGCAAAGACATTAAACTAATTGTGAACTTATACTGGACACAACGTGCATTTATAAAAATGGAGCAGGGCCTATCGGATGAAGTTATGATTAAACGAGGAGTTCGACAGGGGTGTGTATTGTCACCATGTCTATTTAACCTGTACACAGAGATGATTTTCAGACACATTGAAGATTGCAAGGGAGTGACAATAGGTGGCATGAACGTCAACAATCTTAGATATGCCGATGACAGTGTAATACTAGCAGACAGTGAGAAAAACCTACAAGATATAGTGAATAGAATCAATAAAGCTGGAATACTATTCAACATGAAGATGAATGCCAGGAAGACCAAAACAATGGTTATAAGTAAAAAGACAGATAAACCAAATGTCAATATAACCATAGATGGCACAAACATAGAACAAGTATCCGAATTCATATATCTCTGACAAAAGATTACAAATGATGGGAGATGTGAGGAAGAAATTAAAAGAAGGATAACAATAGCCCGAACAACATTCTCCAAAATGTATAGAGTGTTAACATCAAGTAAGATATTAATACAAACAAGGAAGCGTATTCTTCAGTGTTATGTGTGGTCTACTCTAATGTATGGGGCAGAGACATGGACAATCTCTAAGAAAATGTACAAACGTTTAGCAGCATTTGAGATGTGGACTTATCGAAGGATGCTGAAAATATCATGGACAAAGAAGATCACCAACAAAGAAGTTCTCAGAAAAATTAAAAATAAGAAAAGCTTGTTTGCCACTATACAGACAAAGAAACTTATTTATTTTGGCCACATCATTCGTGTGAACCATTGCATCCAACCCTCGACTAGAGGATGGAACTATTGATTGATTGATTGATTGATTGAACAAATGAAGTATATTTGTGCAGCATTTTGTAGCCTCTTGGTAATAACAAAAAGAATTTAATGCATTTTGGTTGTTTGAAAAAAAATTTCAAGTGGCAAGTCCCGCAAGTACCATTCGCTATATAAGTGCCTACAATATCATGAATATGTCTTTATTATATGAGTAGCCTATCACGAGTATCATCAGTAACAGTACGATTTAGATAACTGAAAATGCATACATTGTCACACGTCTATAAACGACCCGTAGGTTCAGTGTTGTGGTAATTACATAATGTGTAAGTTCTGTAAATAGTCAATAAGATTGGTGACATTTACACCCTTCCCCGTAAGATCATAAGGCCGGAAATGTAGTGTTCGTTTAGTTGTGTTGACGTCCGCATGGGCGCGCCGAATCCTACTGTTATGGTGCACACGGCACATCCAAACGAACATGAGAATCGAGTGAATGCAAGTGAAGACGACATTGTCAAATTGGTTAAAAAGAGAACCAATAGCCTTCTTACCACACAGTGACATCCTATCAGCTGAAATAACAGGTCATTTTCTGAATTTGAAAGCAGCTGCGATTGTGAATTTTGTACGGTTCTTTGTTTTGAAACTCGATGCTGTGACATTTTGGAAGCTTGTTTTACAGGAAGTTTGCGCTTTCTGACGACGAGCCCTTTCACACATTTGTGCTTGATATCACTGCGCTGACGTTTCCTCTTCCGGTGCATCGTTAGGAATATAGGTCTCGCAAAACTTCCTGATTTTTGGAGAAATCATTTCCAAAGATTCAGCTACTAAATTACAAAAGTTATTCTCATGCAGCTCTGAATGTCATGCAATTAATAACTGTGATAAAATATGCATTATACTTGTATTTCTCCCAGATATACACGCTCTCTGCGCATACTCAGATACCTGTCCCGTATCTTATGTCTAAACAGGTGTTGCGGTTTCCGCGGCTCCCCAGTTTGCCAGGGACACACCTATTCAAATGCATTGTCAATGGCCGTGAGCAATTTTCATACAGAAACAGTCAAATATCTCTCAAAATACACGACCTAGAAACAAATGGCTTGGTACACATATAAAAACCATGTTTACCAAAAAGACTATATTAAATTTATAAGGTTGGGGTTCTGGATTTCTATTAGTTTTGAAAAAAATTAATGTTTTGCACTGCGCGTACCGTCAAACTCAAGGCATTTTCAATGGTCGTGAGCAATGTTCATACATAAAATACAGAAAAATTGAAATATCTCTAAAGCCACACCACCTAGAAACAAATCGCGCATACGAATTGGTACAAATATAGAAATACAATACTTTAAGCCAAAAGACATGATATCTAACTGGATAAGTGTTAGTGACGATGCCCACTCCTGATCTTGACGCATTGCGCACGGAAGCGATGTGTCCCTGGCAAACTGGCACACCTCGGAAACTGCCACACCGGTCCCTTGGCCTATCTTTTCCTAGATTCTCCAGATGGCGCCACTATGCCACTGTGTTGGATACACACAGATGGCACCTAGTGTCCATGGTGGGTACTGAAACCCAACACATTATTAATGTTTCCACCCCACTCATGTTCAATTCTTTTATTTTAACTCTCTGCAAGGTATGTTTATAATAAACTGAGGTGGTACAATAAATGCATACAAATTCCTTACAGACATTCCCATAACATAAATTTTGTCTCTCTGCAAGGTATGTTTATAATAAACTGAGGTGGTACAATAAATGCATACAAATTCCTTACAGACATTCCCATAACATAAATTTTG
>JASIRB010003439.1:0-12201 GCA_030323885.1 Branchipolynoe longqiensis | reverse complement strand
GTTTGCATTACCACCTCACGTTACTCCGTAACGCCTCACAGGTTTTACCTCCCTACCTGTCTTAGTTATATAATTTGCTGTCGTTTCTTTCACCTCACTCCGGCTGTTTAGCCCCCTGCACGCTGTCCCTGTCTGTCTCCCTTCCTTCGGTGCCGGAATCACCATCGATCTGTTTCTCGTTACTATTTTGCTTTCGTCATTCTCTATCCTGTATGACCGGTTGTGTTCTGCGTCCCTGCCTACTACACACCCTGTCACCCACTCTCCTTTATGACTTACATATCTGACTCGTTCACCTGTCTTGAGTGTTCGATGCTGACTCCCTGCATGCTTGTCATGATACGTTTTCTGGGCTAACTGACACTTCTCTATGTGTTTCTTACGTGATTGCACTGCTTTGGCTTTCAGCAATTTTGGTATCGTTGGGATGCAACACCGCAACCGCCTACTCATTAACAACTGGGCCGGAGACGCCCCTAGGTCATGCATGACTGTATTTCTGTATGTCAATAAAGCTAAATAAACATCAGAACTATCTGCCTTGGACTTTTTTATCATTGACTTGACTGTTTTTACGTATCTCTCTGGGATACAACGGGCTAGAATGTACTGGCTTGAATCCATATTCCTTTGCGAATAACTTGTAATCATCACTCACAAACTGAGGACCATTATCCGATACCACCATACTCGGTATCCCCTGATGAGCAAAAACCTCCTTCATACTCTTTATTACCGCTCTACTGGTCGTGCTTTGTAACTGCACTACCTCGGGGTACTTGGAGTAATAATCTACAATTAATAGATAATTATCATGTCCCTCATGAAACAAATCTATTCCTACCTTGTAGAATGGAATATCAGGTATGTCATGAGATATTAATGGTTCCTTCCCAGGACGGTCACATGTCATCTGACACGCCTGACATCGAGACACTTTATCTTGCACTTGACTGTCTATACCCGGCCAGAATACATAGTCACGAGCTATCTGCTTAGACTTCACAATGCCTAAGTGCGATGCATGAATTTTGTTTAGCATTTGATGTTGCAACAATTTAGGAATTACAATCCTGGTACCCTTCATTATAATACCATTTTGCACAGTTAACTCATCCCTGAACGTTTGGTATGGTTTCAACGAATGTTCAATGTTACTTTGATCAGCCGGCCATCCGTGTCGTATATAACCAACTAACTTCACAAGGGTGCTGTCTGCTCGCGTCTCGAGTGCTATGGCCGCCAACTCGTCCTCCACGTAGTTTAGCGCTGCAATCGACATTACATTATCATATAAATCTAACGGTCTGCTTTTGGTTGTATGTGCCCGTGACAACGTATCCGCAAAGAACATATCCGCACCCTTTACATATACCAGCTTTAGATCATAATTTTGCAATCTTAGTCTCATTCGCTGCAAGCGCGCGGTCAACATATGTATAGGTTTTTCCATGATATTTACTAATGGCTTGTGATCTGTCTCAACTGTTACTTGCTTGCCGAAAATGTATTCATGAAACTTGGCACATCCAAAACATATGGCTAACATTTCCCGCTCAATCACAGCATAATTACCCTGACACTTATTTAAGGCTTTCGATGCCATGCTCACTGGCAACCCACTTTGCAACAACGCTGCCCCAAGACCGCTCTGCGACGCATCCACTTGCATCGTTATTGGTTTGTCTACTTCATAATACTTTAACACTGGGGCTGTGACCAACAACTGTTTCAATTTTACAAATGCACTTTCTTGTTCATGGTCCCAGTGCCAAGCCACATCCTTTGCTAAGAGTATTCTGAGAGGCTTTGCAATATCTGACATATTCGGGATAAATTTATGCACATATCCCACCATTCCCAAAAATCTTTGGACACTGGCTTTATCCGTCGGGGTGGCTAACTCAGTGATAGCTTGCACCCGTTCTGGGTTTGGCATTAATCCCTCTCCTGTCAGTAAATGCCCCACATAATTTACTTGCGACTTACACAGTATCATTTTGTTCGGGTTCAATTTTAACCCAGCTTGCTGTACCCTCTTCAGAACTGCCTCCAGCCTCTCATTATGCTCGGTTAACGTTGCAGCATATATCAAAACATCATCCGTTACAACATCTACCCCAGGGAGGCCTGTCAATATTTTTTCCATTTCTTGAATGAAAATATCCCCGGCTGTTTTAATGCCGAAAGGCAGCCTGGTAAACCTGTACCTCCCCCAGGGCGTGTTAAATGTACACAACAATGAGCTTTGTTCGTCTAATGATATTTGCCAGTACCCGCTTTGCGCGTCTAGCACTGACAAGAATTTGGCACCCGAGGTGTTAGCCACCACTTGCTCTACCGTTTTAATTGGATACGGCCCACGTAGAATAGCCTTATTCAACTTGGTAGGGTCAAGGCAAATTCGTAACTTATTTGGCTTTCGCACTATAGTAACCGAATTAACCCATGGTGTAGGCTCATTTTGTTCGACTATCACCCCCATATCCAACATTCTATCTAATTCAGTCCGTACTGCATTATTAATGGCGTGTGGAATGCGCCTCGGAGGGTCAATGACTGCCGGCACACTCTCATCTATATGTATAGTCGCATTCACTTTAATACACCCAAGTCCACTAAATACAGATTTATATTTATTTACCATTTCTTTTGCTTGCTTGCTGTCTGTTTCTGTCGGCCTCTCCTGAATGTTCACCGCCTGCACACGGCTGACGAGGTTCAGGCTAACGCACGCGTCCTTTCCCAAGATAGCACATCCGTTGTCTATTATTTGGAAACGCACCGGCTGTCCTTGGACGTCCATGATGACCTCGCCCCGTGGCCGAATTCGCTCCCCCGAATACGTTATGAGCCGACACGTTGGTTTTTCCAGTCGGGTGTTGGGCATCCTCATGAATTCTGCCTCCGGTATGATGTTGGCTTCTGAACCGGTGTCCAGCTTGAAACGTACTTGTTCGTCGCCCACCGTCAAAGTCTCGAACCACAGACCCGACTCTTCGTCCACTTCTGTAATGGCGCCCATGAACAGGTCTTCATACTCGTCACCATTTTCTTCCTCGGGTTCACTATTTCCGTCGTCTATTCCTATAGCATTTACTGGCGCTGCTGCTCTCCTACCACCCCTGCATACCTTGGCAAAATGCCCCATCCTCCCAAACGTAATGCACTGTTTCCCAATTGCTGGGCAATTGTCACGTGTGTGCATGTAACCGCACCGGCTGCAATTAGCCTGGTCAGGGCCCAGTTGCGCCTGGCTGCCCCGCCTGCCACCTCTCCCAGCACTTGTATTTCCAGATAGTGCCGGCGGCCGACTAGGTGTCGGGGGCCGTGCCCTATACGTGTCGCGTCTGTCGCGCCGGTCAATTGCATGAACCTCAGCTTGCTGACCGCTGTCACCGCCCCCTGCCAGCTGTTCGTCATTGTATTCGCTTAGACTGCATACTTCTAGACATTTCTCCAACGTTAAATTTGACATTCTAAGCAGCCTATTCCTCAATTTCCGGTCTCGCACCCCACACACCAGCCTGTCACAAAGCATTGAGTCCTCATTATTTCCATAGTCACACAACTCCACTCGGTATTTCAGCTCCTGAATGTACTCTTTAATGTCTTCCGACCCCTGGTTGTAACTGTTAAACTGATACCTACTATAGTTTTGTTCGACTTACTTTCACAATAAGCTCTGAATGCCTCTGTCAGTACTCCTATGCCCTCCCGCTCTCCACTTGCAATGTTCATAGTATGAAAAAGCTTCTGTGCCGGCAACCCGGCAATGTGTAAAAATGCACAACATTGCACCTTCTCTGGTTTCGACGCCAATCCTGTCGTGCCTGCAAATAGCTCATAGGAGTCATGCCACACTCTCCAGTTCAACGCTAAGTTTCCGTCTAACTTCAACGGCGCCGGCGGTTTCAGTCCTTGTAGCGCCATGGTGTTCGTCACCCCACATCTGACACCATGTAGTGAAGAGATGATGTGACTGCTTCAAGGTTCAAGTAGCAAGTGCTAGTTTATTGTTCTTCAGTTACCACATCAACTTCCTGCGCACGCGCATGCGTGTCTACCGGCCCTGGTACCGTTCAGCGCTCTGTACATATCATATACTACATTAAGGACGGTTGATGTATGGAACTCCCAACATCTCCCGACCAGGCACTGCAGGGACAAATAGTTTTGCGCCTGTCTTGACATGTTCTTGCCGGTGTGAAACCTCTATTTGTTCCCCGAGAGAGTGCCGCTGGTAACTTGCAAAAGCCAGCAGCACTTCAACACTTTTGCAGGCAGCTTTCATAAAATGTACTACCGCACAAAACACCATACCGGCTCGGTCGTCGCCCGGGTTACCAAGGACCGCGCTGCTCGAGCTCATCTTCCGTCGACAGCGGAAAATCAGCTAGGAGGAACACAACGCAACACAACCCAACTACTGACAATGTGGAGAGCTGCAGTCAAGTAATGAAAGCAGTCTTTGTCGCATCACGACCGACAGCATGATGATGATGATGATGCATATAAAAGACCTGCTTATCGGTAAGAGTAGCCTATGTGGAGGCAGTAGCTTTCCTCTAAAGAAATATGTTAGAATGACCATATGTTTAACGTCCAATAGCTGATGATAAAAATCAATGTGCTCTAGAGGCGTCATTGAATAAAAGAGCTTTCCTTTGTATGTTATCATACTACAGTATATGTTTGATATATTTATACACATAAATATTAATATGTGTATACTACAGTGTAGTAAATTGGCACAGGCTCTCCATTGTGGACAGTCTTTTGTGTGTCGCTAAAGAATATTGGGAGTGATGGAGTGACCGCTTCTATGTATTTCAGTATTGATTCGTTAAGTAATGGTATGATTAGGCTAAACGTATATGCTAAACTGTCCTTAGTTGGTACATGTCTTTGCTTTACTCCCTTGACAATAAACAAAGGTCAATACAATACTTGTGAAAATGGTGGAAAAGTTGCGGAGAATAGAACACGGAGAGAGCAGGTTAGTTACAATTACATACTTCATGGAGGTGAACATTGCTGCACAAGGTATGGCCAAAGAAATAAAAGAGATTGGGTAAATGGAGCTACGCTTTTCTCTGTTCACCTGCTAAATACACAGGTGATACCGTGTATGATATATATATATATATATATATATATTTTACCTCGGTACTATGCCTCTGGCTACTCGTAGTCCAGGGAGAAGGAAGCACATCCTGGTCCAGCAATTAGCATAATCAACTCACAACGGGAGGACGTTTGTTAGTAGCTCTGGCAGTTTTCTACATTAACTACAAAACCAACCAGGTTAGTATGTTATAAACTGGATTCGTTGGTTCAGTTCATGTTAGCATTCACGTATACAAAGTTTTAAAAGTTTTTCATAAGTTATTACTGTTTTACAGCTTAATTACAATTGTATTATGTAAGATCGTTAGAACAATGCAGCCATTCTTCGTTATTGATAAAGCCGCCCATTGCCGAATGGAGAGATGTTTGGCAGGAGCCATTTGCATCAATAGGATTTATTCCTGGGTTTCTTTAAGATTCCCCAATTAACTATTCGATAAGGCGTACCTCTGAGTCCTATCGTATTTTCTTCAATTTGTTGGCGAAGAAAGCCACAGGTGGGAGAAGTTTATAGGACAGAGAGTGTGGGAGGTGACCACTGCACTGGTCCCTACCCCTCTTTTCGTTCAATTGGTTGTCCATATCGTTTTCCTATGATTGTCTATTAACTACACACATGTGTTAAAAACGGTTTAAACACGGTTTTAACGCCATGATACACACCTAGTATAATTATACTCTAATTATCTGTGTGATATTCAGCCTGAATAATGCCTAACCATTGTTTTTTTTGTGTTTTAAAGACTCTGAGCTATGGCTACGAAGCCGGATAAGGCAGAGGCACCTCAAGCGCTCAGTGAAAATGAAGAATCTTCACCGCCGCACTGGTGCTAAGGTCGCCGGAACAAAGAGATTCCGACGAGGCAGGGGGGTCCGAGCCCGGCCCAGCCGAACTAGATGAAAGAGTTGCACGGTTAGTACAACAGAAGATGGAGGACATTTTTCCCTCCAGAGTGCCGACCAGGAAAGGGAAGAAACCAGTGCAGGATTCAAAGGAATCTGACTGGGAGGATCTTTCAGAAGATCAGGCCTTGTCTGACAATGAGGCAGAGGAGGAGGTTGTTGTGGCTGCGCGCAAACGCAACCACAAGAAGAAGGCACATTCATCAGATGGGAATGAGTACATGAGGACACATAAGAAGAAGCCGCATGTGAAGAAGAGCAAGAAGAATTCCAAGAAGAGGAAGAAGAACAAATCCTCTTCTTCTGACTGTTCGTCAGACTCGTCTTCGGCAAGCTCTGACTCTGATACTAAACACGTGGGGAAATACGCGGAGTTGCGTGGCAAGGTGATGAAGAAGTGCTAGGTTCTTTGAAGGAAAAAGATCCATACCACTACGATGATGAGGAAAACCATTCAGGGGCACTTCAACACCTTTAAGCCGGCTGAGGTTATTATGAAGTTGGCTGAGAAATTCCCGGGGATCAAAGGAATCCCGGAATCTGCCATTAAAGAGATGGATTCACAGGTGAGACTGAGTGAGGACCGGAAAAAGTTTGAAGCGGTTCTTCACACTGTACACAAAGGGGTACTCTCAGCACTCTCAGCCATTACGCCGATAGCCAACAGGATGATGGCTGAGAATATATTCTCGTCGATGTGCGAGGATATGGATGGGGGAATTGTGCTGCTGACAGCGACTAGCAATTTCCTGTCATACAGACATTTCAAAAACATCTTTAAGGCAGTCCCTGGGGTTCCTTCCCTGCACGGTTGCAGGGAAGGAAGTAGCCAGATCTAAGAAGGTCGGACAATGACAGGAAGGAATACACATTATTCTTTGCCCCCAAGAGCATTAATAGAAAGTGACTGGACAAGACTAAGATATTCGGTGGACAACTCCAGCACTTGTTTAAGCAAGTGGAGACCGGTTCCAAGTGTGGGAAACATATGGAAGCGGACAAAAAGAAGTCCGTAGACACAAATCCTACCCACTTCAAAAAGGCGAGGCAGGATTTTCAAAGCCGTCGAAGCAGACAACGAGCAGGCCGGTTCGGAACAAACTTCAGCTTCGAGGCCAGGGGAAGGGTCCAAAGGCAGTCGTTTGGCTGGAACGACGGAAACAGACCCTTCAAGTGGAAGTTCAATGCCCAGAAGCCGTTCCCCCACCAAGGGAACAAATAGAAGTGGCAACGCAAAGACCACTAAGCATATTTAAAGCTGGTGACCTCAATAATTGCCTACTGGATTGGAATAACATTACGGAGAATTTAGCTAACCGTAGTTTAGCGGAAGGAGTAAGAATAGCTTTCATTGAGGAACCTATTCAAAACAGCATACCTTTCCCTTACCGATTTCATGGTTCAGAACGCGAGGCGTTAGAAAATCAGGTCCTTAAATTTAGTGAAAAAGGCATCATAGAACCAGCACTATATGTGGCTGGGGAATTATTTCTAATATTTTCACGAGACCCAAACCAAATGGACATGTAAGACTAATTCTAAATCTAACTTAGTTTAACAAATTAGTATAATACAAACATTTTTAAATGTTTTCATTAGACACAGCTAGAGATATAGTAACACAAGACTCCTGGCTAGCCAGTGTGGATCTCAGAGATGCATACTATACAGTACCAATCTATAAACCTGATCGTAAATATCTCAGGTTTTGTTGGAACAACGAACTGTATGAATTCAGGTGCATGCCTAATGGACTAGCTTGCGCTCCACGTATTTTCACAAGGTTACTTAAACCAATATTTACCCCAGATGGCTAGGGAAGGACATATCATGTTTCCTTATATCGATGACTATTCATTAACGGAACAAAAAATTGATAAATTTACAATAACAGCAAACCAATTATTACAATTGAACAAACCAAAGATAAGACAAGTCGCAATACTGATAGGAATTATGATAGCATATGCACCAGCTATTCTGTATGGCAAGGCTCATATTAAATCGCTAGAAATAGATAAGAACTTGGCGTTGGCTCGCACAAAAGGAAACTTTGAACGACCCATGACGATTTTGCCAGATGGTCAAAAAGTTATTATGTGGTGGCTGTCACACATCAACAATTTGCCCAACCCCATTAGAATGGGAGAGCCCGACACTACAGTTACAACAAACACTTCACTAGAAGGATGGGGAGCTCACAGAGTCCAACATGCAACAGGGGGTTGGTGGATGGATGATGAAATCTCCAATCACATAAATTTACTAGAACTCAGAGTTATTTATCTAGGATTACGTAGTCTAGTTCAGCTATCTAAACATCATGTAAGAATTTTAACAGATAACATAACAGTTATGGCTTACATACGTAATATGGGAGGACTCGTTCCAAACCATGTAACTATTTAGCCAAACTAATTTGGGACTGTGCAGAGAAACACAAGCTATGGCTAGCAGTAGCATATATTCCAGGCAGTCAAAATACTTTGGCTGTCAAGAAAAGTCAACATTTTCACGACCATCTAGAATGGTCATTAGATCAGAGTATTTTTTACCACATTTGTGATAAATGGGGCAAACCAGAAATGGACTTATTCACATAACACAACAACAAAAAGTTACCCAAATATGTTTCTTGGCATCCAGGGCCAGAAGCCTGGAGCGTAGATGCATTTTCTTTAATTTGGAATAATAAATTCTATTACATATTACGACTAGAAAAGCCTGGCGACTCACCTACTCACCTACTCACCTACTCACCGACTCCCCGACTCACCGACTCAAGACGGCTGAGAAACAAATTTTACTATTTTGCACTAAAAACATTATAGTATTGTCGTGGGGGTGATGAAAATGGGAAATATTGCGCCTAGAGTGGGACTCGAACCCACATCTCTTTGCATTCCGGGCCAGTGTGCTAACCATTACACCACCTAGGCTCCCTGATATCAACACACTCCCCACGCCTACCTGTCTATGTGGTTACTTGCCTGAGAGGTCAGTGCAGACCACTACACTCGTCCCCCTGGAATTGTAAGTATTGTAATGCTTACAATTACATACATACAGGCAAGGCACTAACACATACATACACAGGGTAGGTTCAACAACCATACAGCGCAAAGCTTGTACAGGATCCTGATCACGGCAACCAGTGTCGTGGGGGTGATGAAAATGGGAAATACTGTGCCTAGAGCGGGACTCAAACCCACATCTCTTTGCATTCCGGGCCAGTGTGCTAACCATTACACCACCTAGGCTCCCCGATATCAACACCCCCCCCCACGCCCACCTGTCTATGTGGTTACTTGCCTGAGAGGTCAGTGCAGACCACTACAGTATGTTTACAATATTAAGTATAAAAGGCTAAAAAATAAGATTACGTAAAATTCTCCCTGGACTACGAGTAGCCAGAGGCATAGTACCAAGGTAAAATAGTATAGTTATACAAATCTTACCTGGGTACAGATGATGGATAACTGGTGTTTTCCCGAGGTACTAGCCTCAGATAGTCATCGGTCAGGGCCCGCTCACCCTACCCTACCACGACTATCACATTTCGCTGGTGCCAAAACGAAAACACTAAAGTATCCATATAATACTAAGATCATTTTTTATCCTATAAAGTATGTAAAAGATTGCTGGACCCAGATGTGCTTCCTTCTCCCTGACCCACAACTATCTGAGGCTAGTCCCATCTGTACCCAGGTGAGATTCGTATAACTATACGGTGACATGATGGCGCCGATGATACACGCACTGTCAGAGGCTCCGAAAAATAGTGTGCATTTCTAATGAAAACACAGTGCTAATTACAAGGAAAGTGCACAAAGGTGTAGCCCTAAGCACTAAGACCAACAGAAATGATGCAAATGATGCATTATTAGGATAATAAGGAGGAAATCCGAGCAAAAGATAAGGTGCCGAGCGGACGTTGATCGATCGGCGGGTGAAAATACAACAGGTTCGCCCGACCGTTAAAAAATGGTGGCAGCCGCTATATGCGGCGAATAGAGGACTAACACTGACAACAAAATGATGCAAATAATGCATTACTAGGATAATAAGGAGGAAATCCGAACAAAAGACAGGGAGCGGACATAGATCGATTGGTGGGCGCAGCAAACGGCGCTAACCGTTAAAAACGGTGGCAAACACGATGAATAACAACAACACACAGGATACTAAGTGTGGAAATACTTGGTGCCAATGACACATGCCGTGTAAGGAGGCTCCATAAAATAGTGTGGATTACGGAAGAAATCCAAACAAAAGACATAACAACAATAGGATAGAGAAAGCCCGAATGTCAAAAATGGCGGTAGCCGCTATAGGGGACGATCAGGTGATAAAAGCCACCAACAAGACGACAATCCCCCAAAATGGTAACAACTTTGAAGAAAAAGTCATTGCTACAATACTAGGAGAAAATGGCTAAAAAATAATCAAGGACTGGATAAAAAAAAATAAATGAGCCAGTTTCAGTCCAAACCATGCATGACGAAACTGGAGGAAGGCACCGAGACGGACACGGAGACTACAGAAACGAACGTAAAAACATCTAAGGACACAATCCAAAGCCTTAGAGATGAACTGAACAAACTACAAATGGTGTACAATAGCCTAACATTAGAATGTGCCTGGTACAAGGCCAACTACATGGGCAACAAAAATGTAACACAAGACGGAAAGGATGAAAACAAAAGGCATGACAACACAACAATGCATGAAAAAAACGTCTTACCACAACCGACAGAGGAGAACAAAAAGCTAAACATAATCGTGTACGGTGTCCCAGAAAAAGAAGGCGAGTCCATAGAAAGCACAGTATCAAACATACTGGAAAAAGCGGAATGTTCATTCAACTGGACAGTGGTAAAAAAAGCCTATAGACTGGGGAAAAAAATAAGAAAAGAACAACGAATGTAGAATCAAACAAACAAAATGGCGGACAGGAAGAAAGGGTCAATGAAGACCAGGTGGGAAACCCCACTGATGACACAAAAACCCCACACAAGGAACCCAGACCAAGAGGGACAAAAATCCACCTAAAAAAAGAAAGCCAAAAATGGGAACTATTCAGAAATAAGCAAAAACTGACCAATGAAAAAAAATCTAAGAACATCACATTCAGGCCCGACAGGACTGAAAAGGAAATGCTAGATGAAAAAACAGAAAGCAAATATACACACTGGTCCGAGAAAAAAACGAACAGACCACGGCCAGAATGAGAGGGGAAAACTTTGAAATTGAAGGAGAAGTATATAAACCAACGGAATTCGGGAATAAACCCAGAGGTGGTGGTAACAAGAACACATAGCTGGGGAATTTCCTTTCAGGGACACAATGCCCCCTACAGCAATCTATACGAGTGAAAAATCCAAGGAAAAGATGGTAAAACCTACAGCTCAGCAGAGCAGCGCTACTGCTCGGTTATGGCTAAATACCACAATAAGTTTGATATCATGCAACTTATTGAAGCAATGAACAACCCATACACCATCAAGGCTATCGGGAAAAAAGTATGGAGATCGCCAGAGTGGATAAAAACCAATGAAAAAGTGATGGAGGACATTGTAATGGCCAAATTCACACAAAACGAAGAACTAAAAGAGAAAATCCTGAACACACCTGGGAAAGCCTTCAGGGAATGCACAAGATGCCCCTACTGGGACACAGGATTATTTCTTTAAGATGCAAAGGCAGGAGAAACGATCAAGCCAGGATACAAAAACTAAATGGGTAGAATCCTCCAAAAAACAAGAGACAGCATACGGGCAAACTGCCAGAAATCAAGGTAAGTGTCAAAATGCTGAACGAAGGCCTGACGGACACCAGCCTAAGAACTCCCAGATATGCAACTTATGTCCAAAAACTACAGAAAGGGAAACGGACAGCTCGATATGCTTAGGGACTATGTGACGGTGTCCATTACACACAAGCACTCGCCCTCAAAATTGCAGCCAAAATTGCAGCCAAAGTATCAGACTGCATCATCGCGAATGGGAAGTGGAACAAAGGGGTGCACAAACGGATAAGTACCACCTTTCTTTTCTTTCATCTTCCTGCTTTCCCTCATCTCTACAGACTCTTAACTGTTTACATGTTTTAGTTGCAGATGTCTGTAACCTTAAAACACTAACTATATATATCTGGAGATCCAGCATG
>JASIRB010003505.1:0-12221 GCA_030323885.1 Branchipolynoe longqiensis | reverse complement strand
CGTCATAGTCCCTTTAATCGGTCGGGCTTTGTTCTATGAACTATCCAGTGTTACTACCATTTATATAATAGTTGCAGAGCACAAATTGTGTGCTAATGGTATCGCATTCCAGCGCGCTGATGGTCGGTACACATGAGTCTCAGTTGCTTATTGCAGATCTCGAGTCTTGGCGCTGCGCTTTTGCAGCTAGGCTATGGCAGCCAAAAGTACCAGGTGTGTTGTAGCCTGACCCATGGTCTTCATTTACAATACTATGGCCCATATATTGCAGAACAGCTGTATCTTACTGTAAAGCCTCTACATAAGTTAGTCTAAAATCGACCCGAATGTCGATTATATTCAAGACTCACAGCTGTGTTAACTTCGGTCAGTTATTTTCACATTAATGTTCAATGCAGCATAATAAAAAAACAAATAAAATAAAAGTATATATAAAAAAAAAAAAATTGTATCAACAAGTTTGTCGAAAATACAGTCGATCGAAATTACAGTCGATGATCGATACCACCCTCCTGCCATCAAATGCTTGCATTCCATCGAGTTAGCGACTCACAGACCCACCCGCCGATCGACACAAATGACATCGACACACGTGAAGTATTTTTCTCAACCGTCGAAAATTCAAAATGTTTTTACGATACCGTCAGCTTTGCCGGTCGTTCCTCCATATGCATTGTTGAAATCGACTCACAAGCCCGTCACTGGTGATCGATACACGTAGGTCGAATAAAATTAACTCGACAGACGTGAATGTTTTTCTAACGGTTGAGATTCAAATTGTTTTTACGGTAGGCTCATTTTTGCCGATCGTTCTTTACTCTGGACGGTTGAATCGATACACAAAATAAATCCAGGCGATCGACACACAGTGAACTCGACACAGATGAAATAATATTCTCATAGTCGAGAATTCAAAATGGTTTTACGATACTGTCAGCCTTGTCAACTTTTCCTCAATATGGCGAGTCGAAATCGATTTCTACATCGTCAAATCGATAGTCCCTCGATCGTCCTGCACTAGTATTCCAACCTTGTAGTCGTCCGCTGTCCTGGACGACAGGTATAACAGAAATCACAGGTAGCTAGTTGACTGTGTCTCTAGACCTCCCTAGAGGTGGGAAATCAGGTAAAATTTTAACTGGCGCCGATGTGCACCTAACAAGCGCTGACTGACATCTGGCAACATGGTGGGGCGCCAGGATAGCGCAGCCGGAAAACGGCCCGCAGCGAATATAACAATAAATATCGTGGGTTAATAATAAAAGGCAGCATTAATTGCTAGGATCCTGCAGGATATAGGAATATAGCTCCGCCCATTTATACTCATAGTAATAAATTATATATCCCATATATAATATATATAATATATAATATACATAATATATATCATATACAAAATATATATAATATATATAATATATATATAATATATATAATATATATATAATATATATATAATATATATAATATATATAATATATAATATATATATGTAATGTATATAATATATATTACATAATACATACTACATATAAGAATTAATATGTATAATACATATATAATATACAATATATATAATATATATAATATATATAATATATATTCTGGAAATTTAACGCTGAATGAGACTACATAAACACTTACTACAGTTATGCTATCTACTTCATAAAGAGGCACATATATATTTAAGATTCTGAGTGAGATTACATAATATTTTGTGCGAGACTATATCAAAGCCTACATAATTATGTTATAGTTAAGCCTTTTACTTAAATAACATTATTTATAGACACACCTATTGAAGATTCTGTGTCCGGATATATTGGACAGTTCTATAATCATATTGTAGGTTTGTATTTTACTTAAGTAACATATGTATAGAGATATCAATTGAAGAGTTTGCGTCATGGTATATTGGGCAGTTATATAATTATATTATAGTTACATTGTCCACTTAGATCTACCCCCTTCTCATAATGTAAAACCTAACCAGTAGTAGAAGTAAATATTTCTGAACGGGTAATTACAGCGTCAACAATTAATAACACCAGTACTGATTACACTAACAGTCCCAGTAGAAAATACCATAATATTATTTGAAACGCAGGCATTATTTTTAATCCATTTGGGAAACAGTCAACGCCACAACTACGTTGAGAAAGTTATCCTCATTTGAAAAGCAGAAGGGTATAAGCTATTATGGACAAAGACCCATCTATAACAAGTACGCTTATCATTTTGTAAAAGGCCTACTCCCAATGGCTGTGTCAACAGTAGTGGTGGGGGTTTTAAAATTTAAAGATTTAAAAATGTGTTATTATAGCGACATCTACCAACTTGTTTTGACAAGTTATCCACAGTAATTCTTCTTTGTTTCAAAGCTCTGGTAATGTCACCACTGACGTTTAATTTGCTCAGATAAAAAAAGAAGTCCGATCTGTATCCATTAAATACTACGTAAATTTTCAATTAGTTTTTTTAATCCAGTTATTTCTTTTTGCCACTAATTACGATGTTTTAGCAAGGCCGCTTTGGTAACATTGACAATAAAACTATGCGACATCTGCATGCTGTTCTGGCATAGTCCTGATTCTGGCCTACCCGGAAGTGAGTTACTAACTGACTGCATGCACACTTCATCAAATGAGTTCAGTGTTGGTTCCCATCTTACAGGTATTGGGGTGGATTCGAACCCAGGCCGAATCAATCAATAACTTAAAAACTTGATACTTGTCGCTACCTAGCCTTGCGCTCTACGCGGCATTACTAGGATAGGGCAAGGAGCAAGGGAATGAGGAAAAGCAATTGTCTACGCTTGACATTTCTCTTGTTTTCTTCCCATCTAGCTGACTAGTCATTGCTCAACTGCTAATTATCATTAGTTCCCCAGCATCCTCGCCATTAGACTCCCGAGTCGACCCCCCCGCCCTCCTTCATGCAACCAACTGTCTGTAGTAGTCTGCACTGACCTCTCAGGGAAGGAGTCACATAGACAGGTGGGTGTGGATAGGGTGATGATCAGGACCCTGTAAGACTATGTGTTGTATGGATGTTGAACCTACACTGTGTATGCGTGTTTAAGTCCATTGCGTGTCTGTACGTAATTGTAAGCATTAAAATGACTTATGGATAGAAGTAATTTAAAAGACTTGCAATTCCACAGGGATGAGTGTAGCAGTCTGCACTGACAGTAGTAGTCTCAGGCAAGGAGCCAGATAGACAGATACGTATGGATAGGATAATACAATTAGGGAGTCTAGGTGGTGAAATAGTTAGCATATTAACCCGGAATGAAAGAGGTGTGGGTTCAAATCCTGCTCTAGGCGCAATAATATTTTTCATATTCATCACCCCCACAACGTTACTTGTGTCTCACTGCGCATGTGCCAGTTGACCAGCGAGGTGAGTGCAGCACAGTCCAGTTAAAGGGGCCACAACATGTTCGAACCACCTTAATGCTGGTCGCGTCAAACCGATGACTTAATAATTGACACTTGTCACTTCCTAGCCAGGCACTTGGCATTATTAAGATAGGGCAAGGACTGGTTGGCTTGGTGTCAGGATAATGTGACTGAGTGGGATATCAGGTCATGGTGCCAGTGGCCTGGTTTCCCAGTGGGACATCACTATAAGGTCACCATGAGTGTGCACTGTCACAAGTCGGTACCCATCCTGATATGACTTTAAATGTTGATAGGGCGTAAAGCAACAACAAACACACAAACAACCTTAATGCTGAAAAGATGGCATTATTTATTCATTTTAATACTAATTTTGTAATAACTTATTCTGGATTGAAATTTTGAATTGAAAGAAGACAGGAACAAATTTCTGTTCCATTTCTGTTATTGTTTCTCGCTTCAACTGGATTAAACTGAAAGGTTATACCGGTCAAACATTGTGAGGATTATTAGAAGAGAGATAATATTGAATACCTCATGCGGCACTGATAACGGCCACGCTCAGTGTTGGTGGCGTAATAAACAAGGCACGCCTGAGAAACGACTGGTCCAATACTTTTGGTAATTGACATGTGGTAGGGGCCATCACTAATATCTGGTCCTCCTTAGTTGAGAATGGATTGCTGGGCATTCTCTATGTGGCCTTCCTGTCTGAGCCGTGTAATGGCGATCTCCTTGTAAGTATAGTACTCTGCACTGACCTCTCAGGCAAGGAGCCGCATAGACAGGTAGACGTGGGTAGTGTGGTGACATTAGGGAGCCTAGGTGGTGTAATGGTTAGCACACTGGCCCGGAATGTAAGAGATGTGGGTTTGATTTCCGCTCTGGGCGCAATATTTCCCATTTTCATCACCCCCACCACACTGGTTCCATGACTAGGGTCCTGTACAAGCTACACACTGTATGACTGTTGAACCTATCCTATGTATATCCAGTCATTGTCTGTATGTAATTGTAAGCATTGTCTGTATGTATGTAATTGTAAGCATTAAAAGACTTACAATTCCAGGGGGACAAGTGTAGTAGTCTGCACTGACCTCTTAGGCAAGGAGCCGCATAGACAGGTAGGCTTGTGTAGGATGGTAAATTCAGTGAGCCTAGGTGGTGGAATGGTTAGCACACTGGCCCGGAATGCAAGAGATATGCATTCGATTCTCACCCTAGGCGCAATGTTTCCCATTTTCATTACCCCCACGACATAAGTATGTGTAGGCATCTGCGCATGTGTGTGGACATGTGTGTGCATCTGTATAAGAATGTATGTATGTATGCATGCGTGTGCATGTGTGTATATGTGTGAGTCATTAAGAGAGCAGGCTGCCCGTGTGGAAGGTCGGTACTTTGAATCCCGGCTGAGTCAAACCAATGACTTACAAAATTGATACTGTGTTCGGCATTACTAGGATAGGGAAGAACTGATTAGCTCGGTATCAGGATAATGTGACTGAGTCCACTTAAAGCTGCATAGTCCAATGAAGCTTGAAATTGTCAAAACCAAAATGGGTATACAAAATTGATTCTATATAGCTAACTTAAATATTGATGCAGTAATTAAGCATTTGTTGCCACATAGAAGGGAATACTGAGACAGTTTAATAGAAGCTGTTACTGTTGAAGTATGTGGTCTCACAGGCCAAGGTTAGCACATCTTTCGGCCCACTATGCCAGAGACTCTGGAACAACCACCATGTGTCCATACGGGTGAAAGGCAAGATCTACCATGCAATTGTGCTATCCACCTTACTATACGGAGCCAAGGCCTGGACAGTGTACAGACGACAGGTGAAAAAGCTGCATGCCTTCATGATGCGACATCTGCATTCGATCATGAGGGTAACCTGGAAGGACAAAGTGATAAATAAGGAAATACTCGAACTGACAGGGCTGCCTTCTATGGAAGATCTTCTGATCAAAAAGAATCTCTGGTGGACTGGACACCTCATGAGGATGTCATCAGACAGGCTACCAAAGCAGATCCTCTACTCTCAACTGTCTTCTGGTTACAGAAAGAGAGGGCGCACTCATCTCCAGTTCAAGGATACCATCAAGAGAAACCTGAAGCTGAGGGACATTAAGACCGACTCATGGACATCACTCTCAAAGCAGAGAGCTAAATGGAGAGTGGCAGTCAAGTAATGAAAGCAGTCTTTTTCGCATCGCGACCGACAGCATGATGATGTGGTGTCAGAGTTTTTGCATGCTTGCCGAAGCTAATTTGACATGTTTGCACTTCAAATATCTCAGAACTTAGCCATTTAACATAAATGTTATGTCAAACTAAGGCAAGGTAGATTATATTTATAACAATCAATTTAATATATTTATCTCAGAAAATGACAGAAACCCAAAACCATCGGACTATGCAACTTTAAGACGCTAGCTAGGTGTCCTATTTCAGGAGGTCACGTGGTGCCGCCACCAGTGTTGACGTTTATGGCCCTCTCCAGTGGCCACCAATCACGACACTTTATATACTGGCAGCATGTGGTTTCTAACCATGTTGTGGCTGTTTATAAACACTAAGTGGACAGTTGTTATGGTAATTGACCTGTAGGATGGGCTATTTGAATAAAAAAAACCTTTTGTGTACAATCATGGTTTATAGTAGTTAGATAGCATACTATTTCTAAATACATCGCTGTTTGTATGTACTGAATGATCACGCAGTCATGGAACTAATCCAAGAATTCCTCACTATCTAGTTCCAGAGGATATCTGCACATGCATTGGGATACGTAGTAGAGAATAGTTGGGCTTGAAAGTAAAGCGTCAAGGTGGTATTGTCATGGGTTCTTTTTATAGTCTGCTTCCATCCTTAAAGTTGCAGATATTTAATGTCAAAACATGCCAAATTAATTTCTACAACCATGCCAAAACTCTAACACCATAAGCTGTGCTTACATGGGCGAGTTAAAACGCTTCATATAAAACCACTTGCCTAGATCGATTTACATTTGCGGTGTAAACGCGACACTGTGGCATTTTAGGGCTGAATCGATTCATATAAATCGGTAGATGTAAACCACCTTGTGAGGTAGTATAGATGAAGCGGTACAGCCGGTTCCCGGGCGGCGATAGTGTAAAATAGCAGTGCTCGCCGGCTACAGGCTCACCACTAAGGCTGCTGGTTCCCGGCGCCGACACACTTTCAAACTCGGTCCATGTAAACGCACCACTACATCGCTTCATATAAATCGATTTGTCTAAATCGGTTTAGAATTGCCCGTGTAAACACGGCTATAGACTTCAGTAGTAACACGTTCTATTAAATTGACGTATTACAACCTTTAATGCAGCAAGAAATCCTTAATAAGTGCGCCAGTATCTAAGTTGAATATCTAGAATCAAATCTAGATAAGTGTTTTGGTTTTGAAAGTTTGATGTTTTTATCAGACTGTGCAATTTAAAACAATTTGTTCCTGTTGCTACCTAGCCTGGGACTCAGCATTACAAGGGTAGGGCATCAAGCAATGGAATGGGGAAGGCCTTGCCTGGTGTCTGGCATTACAATGATAGGGCAAGCACAAAACATCACCAAGTGGGATATAATGTAATATGTCCGAGGCGCGGTTTCCCATAGGGACAGCAACTTCAAAGCCGCCATGAGTGCGCACTGTTCACTAGTCGGTATCTGTCCTCATATAACTCCCATGTTGCTAGGATGGAAAACCCCAAATAGAGACCCCTAGAGCAGAGGTCAGTTCTATAGTAACTGCCAGTGGACAAACTGCGCCCTTTGTCTGTGTTAAATGAGCGTGGTGAGGTTATGGGGTGAGGTGAGGTGAGGGGGTGAGGTGGGGTGAGGGGGGTGAGGTGGGGTGAGGTGAAGTGAGGTGAAGTGGTGTGAATGCCCTCAGGGTGGTGGTGATGGGTTCCAAAGCTGAGGGCAGTCGGCATCCTTGGCTGGCCAGCGTCCAGGGCGCTTGTGCCGTCGGTGCTTAGCGCTTAGTCTGTGGCCAATGGAGGAGATAGGGGTGGGAGAGCCCGACTACTTAAAACACACTTGAGGGTGCTTGACCAACCAAATCATCCTGCTGGGATCGGGGTGACGGTGGGGCTGGGTGGGTGAGGAGGGGCGAGATGGGGGAGGGGGAGATAGGGGTCGCTGGGGTGCTCTCCATCCTCCAGACGCTCAACCCAGAGCCTTACCTTGCACATCTCATCTACAAATAGCTCATGTGAAGTTATCGTTATTCTTTGCCATCTTATCAATACGCCGTATAGTTGTACGTATGTGAGGAAGGTGGACGTAGCTCAGGCGGTAGAGTGTCCACCTGTGAAGGTGTGCGTCATCCTATCGATCCTGCTCAGCGGACACATTTGCAGTTTGGGCTATTTTCCATTCCAACCAGTGCGTACAAGTGTGTATGTACGTGTGTGTGCGTGTATGTACGTGTGAGTACATTATATATATTGGGGAGGAGAATCCTTGTATAATAGATTGAATTAATTTGTCCTATGCCAATTACCATTTCGCTTCCTTATATAGCAATCCATATTTGACTAGGAACGTACCTCGGGAGTATTCGACCGAGGTCCGACCAACTCGGCATTATTTGCGCGGATTCTTGTTCCCTTTCTTTATTCCCCCTGTTTTGCCCACCTTGCTCATTGTCTGGCCTTTATATGCTGCGTCGACAGTTTTCAGGCACTCCTAATGCCGTGTGATGGTACTTGAGGAGCGTGTGAGGTCATGTCGTCATGGTTACCACTCAACCAATCCCTCCCACTCACACCACACCTCCACAGACCCGCATACCTCCTCTCTACACATATCTGACCAAAGCGCAGCCCGTAGTAAGAAACACCAAGTATAGTACTGCATATATATACATATATATATATATCTAATATGCTTTGTAACATATTATGTCTTAAATAACAAAGGTAATCACATGTTTATTATATTTGTTTGTTTGTTGTTGTTTTATATCCTAGCAACATATAAGTTCATATCAGGACGGGTACCGACTTGTGACAGTGCGCACTCATGGCGACTTTATAGCGCTGCCCCACTGGGAGACCAGGCTGCCAGCACCATGACCTGATATCCCACTCAGTCACATCATCCTGGCACTGAGCCAACCAGTGCTTTCCCTATCATAATAATGCCGAGCGCCTGGCTAGGAAGCGACAAGTATCAATTTTTAAGTCATTGGTTTGACTTGACTCGACCAGGGTTCGAACCCACGATCTCATGGTCTACCAACACGTGTTTATTAATATTATTTATTTGCTATTTAATTAGCTACCTGTAAGGATGAACAAGACTTCTATTGCCACCTGGAGTCGCCTACCTATATATATATACATATCTATATACATGTATACAGCAAAAGCTCTCTATATCGACCGACCATGGGAACTACTTTAAATGGTCCATTTAGGGAGGTGGTCAGTTTAGGGAGTCTCTTTTATCGGTACAATGGTATTGCATGGGCGATTGTTTGGGACCCAAATGAAGCGATCGATATAGGGGAGTGGTCGATCTGTGCAGTTGGTCGGTTAGAGAGGTTTTACTTATGTACCTATATATGTATATATACAGTCAGCTCTGGTTAATCCGACACATTCTGTCAGACGCCAAATAATGTAGGATAGCAAATTGTTGGATTAACCAATTTAGACTACAAGCAGCCACTCCATGACAACTTCTTTAATGATATCGTTCGAGGGTTTCCACCCACCAAAAGCAGACAACCTTGGTTCTTGCCATGTATGATGCAATGATTTCCTTATGGAGGGTACCAGACGGGATAGCTGAATGAGTTAAGTGTCCTTCTCCCGCCTTGGTAGATTGTGGAATTCGAACCCATGTGTTTGAACCTTGGTCACGTCACACCAATGACTTAGAAAATGATACTTGTCACTTCCTAGCCAGGCGCTCAGCTGAAAGAAGGTCTAAATCTGGGATATTAGTGCTAATTCATGTTGGATGGATTTCAAATGTCGGAGTAACCAGAACTATACTATAGGCATGTTTGTTATAAAAAAACAGTGTCAGTGTCAGAAAGTGAGTGTCAGATTAACCAGAGTAATTAGCATTGATTAACATTGGGGAAATCCGTTACACCTGAAATAGTGTCGGTAAGCAAAATTGTTGCATTAACCAGTGTCGGATTAACCAGAACTGACTGTGTATGTATTTATATATAGATATGTATATACATGAATATATGTATATACATGTGTATATATATGTATATATGTGTATATATGTATATACGAATATGTAGACCGCACTGACCGCTCAAGCAAAAAGCCACATAGACAGATATGCGTATATAGGGTGATTGCATCGTGGAGCCTAGGTATTTAAGAAGCTAGCCCCGAAAATGGCAAGTAGTGGTAGGTTCCAATTCTGCTCTAGGCACAATATTTCCCATTTTCATCACCCCCATGACACTGGTTGCCATCACCAGGGCACTGTATAAGCTACATCTTGTATGGTCATTGAATCTACTCTGTGTATGTTTAACTGTAAGTGCATGGCATGTATGTAATTGTAAGCATTCAACAACTTATTGATGTAACCCATTTAAGCCATTTACAATTCCAGAGGCGCGAGTGTAGTACTACTACTAGTAGTCTGCATTGACCACTCAGCCAAGGAGTCACATAGAGAGGCAGGTGTGGATAGGGTGATTATATCAGGGAGACTAGTTAGTGATATGCCCGGAATGGTCAGAAGTGCGGGTTCGAAAATTTCCAATTTTCATTACCCTCATGACATCATATGTATAAATATTGCCCCAAATAAAGGTCCTTTGTCAGCGTTGTGGGAGGTGGTGGTGGTGGTGGTGGGGTGGGGGGGGGGGGGGTTGGCGTCGGTCTTCCGGCCATATGACAATACAGATATTTACATAGAATATGACCGGGCGCGGTAGCCGAATAGGTAGAGCGCACGCCTTCCATGCAGAAGATCGAGAGTTTAATTCGTGGTTAAGTCAAACCAATGACTTACAAAATTGATACTTGTCACTTCCTAGCCTGGCACTCAGCATTAATCGAATACGGCAAGAACTGGTTAGGTCAGTGTCAGGATAATGTGACTGAGTGGGATGTCAGGTCATGGTGCTGGCGGCCTAATTTCCCAGTGGGGCAGCACTATAAGGTTGCCATGAGTGCACACTGTCAAAAGTCTGTATCCGTCCTGAAACGATCTTAGATGTTGCCAGGACGTAAAACTCCAACAACCAACCAACAACATAGAATATATAACCCGCTGCTTACAGTAGTAACTACCATTGATAGTATTAATAGGTTACGGAGGCCAGATTTTGCTGACCAGGGTCACAAATCCTCATAAATATTCATGGCGTCACGACCCATTAACACAGCAGTCGGCCGACGTCGCAATGCCCGCCGGGCATGTCACTTCCGGCGGGCACACGTCCGGCCGACTGGAGATAATTACCGAGCTGGCCTATTTCACCCGAGCCATTTGAACAAAGTGTGATGGACATGGAACGTAAAGCAGCCGGTCCCCGCCCCGATCACGCCAATATCCACTTAGGCCCCCCGTGATTTTCAAGAGTAGATTATTGTGTTGGCAGAAGCCGGTGGTACTGGGGTGTTGTGTTCTCTCGTTGTAGCCTCAAACAGCGCCTGGTAGTTTATTTATGCACATCAGTTTGTTTGATGGTTGGTTTCTTGTTTGTTTGTTTGGATAATATGTTCTAACAGTATTTACGGTCACATCAGGACGGGCACCGATTTGTGACAGTGTGCTCTCATGCTGAATATAGTACGTATAATTTATTATGCATGTATAAATAGGCGGAGTAGTTTATTATTATTATTTATTCCATCATGTTACTTCGATATATTACTATTGTCCAATCGTTGACTTGCCCGGATTTGCCCCGGTTGCCTACTACTAGCACCACCACCGGGCGCTTTTCTCACCAATCCGCCCGGGCAAGTCACTACCGCACTGGATTTCAAACTGGCAACACTGACCACACCACAGTCTACTTCCTACCTGTGTTTGTGTGTGTTTGTGTGTGTTTACTCGGTTTACTTCGGCCGATCGTCCGGGCCAGCGGACGACTAGAACCTGATACTACGATCGACGATGTGTGTCGTTTCTACACGGGCAAGGGAGGTTCGATCTTCAAGTGGATGACGGTATCGTAAAAACATTTATATATCGACCGTTTCTCGGCTCGATACTTGTTACAGATCTTACAAACTGCATGTTTGTCGACCCCCTACTGCGAGTTGGAGCGGCACGATCGACGCGGATCGACGAGAAGAGTCAAGATTGCAGAAACGCTTAATTACACGCTTAAGCATGACATTCGAATCCCAATCGACTAAATAAGTCGAGTTTATTTAAACATTGATTCATTGACTTTCTGCTTTCGTTAATATGTTGACCATATCGATTTGCAACAAACATGACTGTCGGTTATAATTGAGAATATGCTCTGAATTATAGGTTGCACTCAGTTAGAGTTCAGTTAGTTCAAATAACGGTCGTTATGCTCATGTCACAGCTTTCTTCACCGACGGGGATTACTTCGCTAATCCGCTTAACCGCTTGGCATGCTTAATCCGCTTAATGAAGCGTACCGTAGTACAGCTACTTTAGTGATTAGGAAGTAGGATGCCAGGTACAGGTTACTGCAATGATTGCGGTTCTACCCACAAACAGGACCAGGTAATGTGCGCACGTAAAAGTATCGACACACTGGCCCAAAGTAGCATGTCGACGCGCAGCGGTAAATACGGGCAGGGGAAGGACGTGCAAAAAAT
>JASIRB010000234.1:0-24760 GCA_030323885.1 Branchipolynoe longqiensis | reverse complement strand
CCACTGTAGTAGGGTTTAATCATAGGTTCTAGACTATTTAGAGAAGTTTAGTCGATTACTGCAGCGTTGATTTCAATCGAAATTATATAATGTTGAATATGGCAGGGTTACGTCCTATGTAAGAGACATTAATTAAAGGATATGTAACGTAATTGACACAACTTTAGTTATTCACAAGTATCTTGACTGAATACGATTATTCATAAGTCTTATATATTGTATATTTATTTATTGTTGTATTACTTTTTCTTTTCATATATTGTTTTAATTCTTCTTTATGTATATACATATTTAGAGCCCAATCAAGACGGTTGTAATTATTTTTTCCTTTTTTTATTTAACCTTTAGGGTCATTTAGACAACTTTACTCATTCATAATTATCATGAGTCGAATATGATTAGTCCTATTTGTATATATTGAAATATCCTATTCTCTTTTGGAGTATAATATATTAGTGAAATAATAACTAAACCGACACACATTTAAGTCCTCTGTGTTGCCCTGCTAATGTCGTGTGACTAGCACAACACACAACCATTGTCTATAATTCAATCAGCTAACTAATATTCTGACCTGGTATTCGCTGGTGTGATAGAGGAGGGGGAGATTTCCCAATTAATGTTGTCACTTTTAAAACGCCCCAACAGGGCATTCCCTTTGTAGTAGTTTAACTAAGAACATGTGTTATTCCAAATATTGATATATATATACATCATTGCTAACTCCAAATAAAAGACATTAACGTTATGGCCAAACACCCTATTTAAATTCAATCCACAAAACTATATTCCAATCAGAGTATTTTTTGTGAGTCATTCTTTTCTAGTCATGCTTGTATTAATTGGTAATATATATATATATATATCTATATATATATATATATATATATATATATAGCGAGCTATTCTATTTTAGTTTCGCTATAGTTATCAGTTTGTAATCCAAATATACATCCGTATTTCATTTATTATCTAACTACAACTGTATACAATTTACAATTATTTGTAAACAAAAACCTCTTTTAATGTACACACCATTCTATTTCATGGCTGGAAGACCATTGTTCTGGCACTGAGCAAAGACATTATTATTTAATGAATAAAATTACATTTATTTCTTTTAACTAATTGTGCAACCATGATTACTATCTACAATTTACAATGAGTGTCATATTTATTTCACATATAGATAGAAGTTCAGGATAAATACAGATATATACATATATCATACAGATGCATTGAAAAGACACATTTTCCTGTTAGATTTTGTCTCATGCTTTTGATAAATGTAATATTTTATTCTGTAATATACTTATCAAATGCAGCATATTTTTTAATAGAGCAAGTTTAGTGCAATATAACGGTAATTTACGCGTACATAAAATCATCAGCATACAATACAAGTCTAGGAATAGGATACAAAAAGTCCAATCACTAGAAGGTAATTAATCCCTCAGATACGGAATATTATCTCAAGTGCCAATATGTTTACAATAATGAAAAATATAAAAAATTCTATGAGTACGAGTACCGCTAGGAGAAATGTGGCCATCTTGCTAGAATATTCACCAGGATCATATATCGTGATGAAAATAATAAATAATAATGGTTTATACTCGGGGATCTAGCGGAAATATGACAAAATAAATAGATATCCGGAAAATCTATTAAAAAATTATATTATAGCATATCTCGTGAAATTCCAGAAATGCCTATTCATTTCGCTGTGGTTCTGAATGGTAGTAAATGGCTATTAATCACATAGTATTCTTCACCACACTACATTGCTGCCCAGTGCATTCTCATTTATACTAAGTAGTACTCCAATAATAATAACGCTTATACAACACTGAATTCCCTCGTCTCCATGGTAATATTTAGCAACAGTAGGAGCATTTTCAGTGAATATCATTATACCAGTTTAAAGTAAATATGCATAGCAGACGACATTTGGAATATTTTTTTGAAACACATGTGAAACAATGAGAGGTAGTGAGGAAAGCGTTAGCCGATACCGTGCCTTTTCCCTCCCGTTGACTCGCTTCATTATCTCTCTCTGACCAGTGATTCCCCCTCGGCCAATATCTGCCTTGTCCTAAGTCCTGATTTAAAACAAACAGGCTTCAAATCAAAGAAGTACAACCAAGCCACACAGGTGTCTTTGGTGCTGGGTTTTTTATGGTGTTTTTTAATTTCTTTTAATTTAATTCTATTTTAAACGATTTTTTTTTATCAGAAGGCTCTAGTCAGGCATGTTGCTTCTCGCAACACTTTAGGTGAAGATGTGAAGAAGGTTGTAAGTAATACTGCAAGCAAGAATGTTCACCATGCCGGTTTGTGAACAACATTCAGTTATTTACCATCTCACGTTGTCGGCATAGATGAAAGCATTCGCATTCTGAAATGGTAAAACGTTGAAAGGATGAAGCATGTGATAGTCATAGCGCACAGAGCAATTACATAAGAACATTCAGCACATATTACGTAAGGGTTGTAGTTGTGATTCACCTAACGAACTGCAAGAAGGCGGTAGTGCAGGTAAAAGTATTTACTTTAAAGTTGCATAGCCCAATGTTTGTGAGTTTCTGGCATTGTCTGAGATAAATCTATTAGGTTGATCATTATAATCTATTTATTGTTTGAGGCAACTTTTGTTTTGAATGGCTAACTTTTGAGATGTTTGAGGTGTCAAACATGACAAATTAATTTTGGCAAGCACGCCAACACTCTGACACCATAGGCTTCTGCAGTAAGAGGTTCTATTAGATTGCCTTAGCATTCCCTTCTATGTTGCAAAAATAAATGTTTAACAAGTGCACCCTTATTTAAAGTTGCATAGTCCGATGGTTTTGAAATTCTGTATTTTTTCTGAGATAAATATATTATATCGATCACTAGTATCTACTTTACATTAGTTCAAAGTTACTTTTATTTTAAATGGTAAACTTTTGAGATATTTTGAGTGCAAACATTTAAAATTAGTTTTGGCAAGCTTGCCAAAACTCTGACACCATAGACTTTTGCAGTAACAGGTTCTGTTAAATTAACTCAGGGAACTGAGGCAGCATAGGCCGCAGGGGGAGGGGAGGAGTGGATAAAGCTAAGATTCCTTATACGTGGTATGCGGTATGCTGCATGCGGTATGCGAATGGGAGGATTCCTTCTACGCGGTATGCGTCATGCATCTGCCCACCACCACCAATACCATATGTTTCCCCTCCGCACCCCTGTGTGTGACCGTTCCGTAATGATCAGTCGCCTCTCCTTGTCTAAAACTAATGGACAAGTCCAACTGAGGTTTCTATTCCCATACCGCATGCCGCATGCCGCACCAATCGCTATAGGGACCGATTGAGTTGCCGCATTCGCATTCACATACCGTGTGTAAGGGATGTAGCCCATTGACTTCAAGGCTTTTTGATTTTTTGCCACATTCACATTCGCATACCGCATGCCGCATGCCGCGTGTAAGGAATCTTAGCTTTAGTCCGACAGGTGAAAGGGCAGGAACCACGGCAGCCAATCAGTAGGAGGTGGCGGGCTAAGCGACCCGGGGAGATGGGGGGGGGGGGGTATTCCATGCTGAATCACACACAATTTGATTAATTGTGACCCATTATTTAAAGCTGCATAGTCCAATGAAATATCAAATTTTCAAAACCAAACCAATTATCTAGATTTGATTTGCAATATATAACTTAGATACTGATGCACTTATTAAGCATTTGTTTCTGCATAGAAGGCAATACTGAGTCAATTTAACAGAACCTGTGACTGCAGAAGTCTATGGTCTCAGAGTTTTAGTGTCACGGGGGTGATGAACATGGGAAATATTGCACCTAGACCGGGACTCGAACCCACATCTCTTTGCATTCCGGGCCAGTGTGCTAACCATTACACCACCTATGCTCCCTGATGTCACCACACTACCCACACCTACCTGTCTATGTGTCTCCTTGCCTGAGAGGTCAGTGCAGACCACTACACTCATCCCCCTGGAATTGTAAGTCTTTCAATGCTTACAATTACATACATACAGGCAGTGCACTTACACATACACAGGGTAGGTTCAACAACTATACAGCATGTAGCTTGTACATGATCCTGGTCATGGAACCAGTGTTGTAGGGGTGATGAAAATGGGAAATATAGTCCCTAGAGCAGGACTAGAACCCACATCTCTTTGCATTCCGGGCCAGTGTGCTAACCATTACACCACCTAGGCTCCCTGATATCACCACACTACCCACGCCTACCTGTCTATGCGGCCCCTTGCCTGAAAGGTCAGTGCAGACCACTACACTAGTAATTGTAGTGCTGGAGGTAGTGATGGTCATTGTAATATTAGTTAAATTAGTAGTGTTAGTAGTAAGATACTTAACTATTACTGAATATATAAAAATAACAAAGTCACTTACTTGAGGCATTATCAGTTGCATTGGAGCATCTTCTAGTAGACTATTAATCATTTAACTGGTATCGGAATTCAGATGCACACCAAGTATCGGACACCGTGGATTGTATGTATCATTCCTGGAAAGATATATGATGTAAATATGCAGATACAATAAATTGCAAAAACAAATTATGTCGTTACCCCAGGCAATATAGACCCAATATTTGAACCACAAAATTTGTCTATTGATGAACAGGTCCTGATCTCATCATATCTTTTTCAAAACATGTGTTTGTTTCCTTAAAGAGCAGTATGTAGGTTATTTATATTTTATTAGCACCAGGGCTCATGATTTTGTATTATGGATTATTTTGTTTATAAGGGGCAGTGGGAAGGAAACCATTAATGCTTACACTGTTCCTACAATTTCTATTGTTAACAGAATAGTTATGTTTGTGGAATGATGTATGGAAATTGTGAATACAAAATGTCTAATGTCTAATATGTGTACGTCATATATCCAGACCACAGACACTGAAATCGATAGAAACAATCGTGTAAATTGTTATTAAAATCGACGATTTTTAACAAAACCTAAAAAAAACAGGAATAGAAGTGAGGACACGGGTATGTGGTACGAGACAATTGCTTTTTCTAAGTAGAAAATCACATGAAATGGGTCAAAATCCTTGGGAGGTTACTATCTCATCGTTAAAAGCACAACTGGAGCCTGCACATCTGTGGAACCCCATTCAGTACCTCAGCCTGATTACCCCCCACAGCAGATAAGATCACATAAATATAGCACACTCTCCTAAACTTTCTTCTCCTCTCCCCTTTTGGTTGAGAAGCAGGGGTTGGGGGGGTCGGTAATTGGATTTTATTTATAACCTGACCATTGTTCTTCCGGCCGTGGTTCGGTAGTTATTTACACAAAGACTGGCGTTGTTGTTCTTGAGAGCAGCCGACATTTAGCGAGAGCAGACGACAAATTTAGTTGGTGATTACGTTAATGCCTGGCTGGAGCTGCTTGGTGTGGCGTTAGGGCCCTGGCTCCTGCTGCTAATAGGAACGTCTCTCCCAATATGGCGTTCATACCTCAGTCCGCTCTCGAGCGAGGCTTACCAGGAGTTAACCAAACATGAAGGGATAACGCCAATAAGAACGCCCACTCGCTTGTGATGTTGCTGTTCTTAGTGGTCATCTTTCACGTATCTGATTATTATACCCCAGTCACACTAAGGTTTGCGACCACTTTGCGACCAAAAAACCCACTGGTCGCCAACCTTTGAAAATGGTCAGGCACCATTAATTTGGGTCGCAAGGAGATCTTTGGTGCAGCAGCTGCAACCTCCATGCGACCAAAATGGTTTGAGGGAATTTGGCAACTATTGAGGACCACTTTGTGACCACGTGCAACCATTTTGTGACCACTTGCGACCATTTTACGACCGTCAATTGTTGTGGTCACAAAGTGGTTGCAAGCATAGTGTCGACTGGGGTATTATTAGTTGGCTGACAGTTGCCTAAAAAAAACAAATGTTCTGTATTGCAGTTTAGGTTAGAAGCGAACGTGATTTTTTAACTTTGTGGGGAAGGGTGGTATATTTGCAACACAAATTATCACCTCTGCCCAATTTATTAGCTGAATAAAATGTTAAAACAAAGCTATTATTATAGCATCGATACACATGGTTTACCAATGTTGGATGTGAATGATTTACAACAATGTTGCAAAGGTTTTCATTAAATGCTCCTTAAAATATCTTGCTTAAGGCACACCAAGCATATAGTAAGACACACTAACTTTAGCTTTTAAATACTGAAATATATTTCAAGACAAGTATTGGAATTAATTGCTAGAAGTATTATTTTCACCGCAATTGGATGTTATGGCAATATAAGTGCTAACCACATAAAACTAGCCAATCAGATACGAGAAATGTGACCTTTAAGCTGTTCAGTTGGAGGTCTATGTGGGTGTGTAGGAGGGTGGGGGGGGGTCCCTCCTCGGTCCATTGAGACCTCGGTCCTGCTCACGGTGAGCTAATAAGTTTTTGGTAATAATGATTGAGTTGAAAAAGAGACTTGATAAATTCTGGACTCGAGTAAAACATCAAAGTGTATTTGCTCAGAAAAAAGCAACAGGATAGAGATATTCGGGGGTGATCGGATGTTACATAAACGATGTCTGTAGCTAAGTGGAATTATGGTAATGTATGGAGATTCCAAATCTGAAGCAGTATGGCTGGAGAGCCCAGTTATGTAGGTATATAAACTGGAGACAAACTTGAATAAAGACAGGCAGACATAGCGCAGACCGGAAGTGAGGAGACTGGAAATGAGGTTGCTTGATGCTAGCGCTACAAATTCTTAAATGTTTAACTCCTCGAGAAAGCGAGAACACATAGGATAGTATTAGTAGTGTTAGTTCCGTCGTCTACGTATTATTAAACATAATTGGAATACTATATTATTATACCACAACGAGACGAGATTTTTCTTCTTCTTTTTTTTCTTTTTTTTGGGGGGGGGGTACATTAGTTGTTTAAGGAGGGAAAATTTTAGTCGCAGACGACTGGTCTTCCTCATTCCACTGCTCCTTGCCCTATCCTAATAATGCCGAGCGCCTGGCTAGGAAGCGACAAGTATCAATTTTTAAGTCATTAGTTTTACTCGACCAGGATTCGAACCCACGATCCCATTATCTGCCAACAGGGGAAACGGATGCTCTAACTCATTCGGCCATCCCGTCTGGTTGTGAGGCCATCCCGTCTCATTCGGCCGTCCCTGACGCTGAATATCGATAGTTTGCGTGTTTGCCGCCGGGGGAACCACAAGCGAACCCGATTTCAGTGAGAAATGGGCGCATGACCTGACCTATCTTAGTGCAGTAGTATGTTTGGTGGTATATTAACAACTTGAAGGTATCAGCAAACAAAACAACAACAAGAAAAATAATCAGCAAGAACCTGCCAATTAATCAGCATTTGTGTATACGTGACAGTCCTCCCTCACCCGCCTTCTCCCCACACTCAGTAGAGACTGTTCAGTATCACCACACTCATGTAAGCTACTTAGGGTGTGCACACAACGCATCAGCGTACCAGGTGGGCATGGTAACTACTAGATAAAGCATTCACCCTGTACTTGCAGTACATGGGTGAATACCAACCGTATATAAAAGCTGTCGAAAAAGCTGGGAAATGAAATGAGAGCCTAAATCCACAATCTAAAAAGCAATATTTATTCTTTATATATGTCTTAATATTTCCCCGCTACCTTTGAGTTGAAAAATATAATAAAACATATAGTTTAATAGAATTTAAAGGTGAAATCGACGGCGTTCTATGGCCATCATCTTGTCTTTTTGCATTCTCTCCCATTTCACCAACTCTGTGCCAATATAAGTACCCATTTGATACTGGAGGCAGGGGTCCCACTTCATGTTCCATACTAAAGCTATTTTCGCCAGTGTTTAGACTATGTTCTCGTTCACCCGTGTACTGCGAGTACAGGGTGAATCCATTATCTAGGTAACTACACCTCACACATCGCCGAGTGGCAGACAACCCAGTTCAGAGTAGGGCCCATTACTGACTGATCGCTGTCTTGCGTATAAATAATATTGGAAGCTTAAATGGTATTTACCCATGCTGGCCATAGTAACTAAGCACCAAATAGCGTGAAATTGTCCGATTGTTGCCAACAATAATAATGCTGCCTTATGGGTGCAGTTCTCAGGTCACTCACAGGGCTGTTACTGACCGCACTTGTATAATAATGATAGCGGATCACTCCATAACGTATGTATGATTGGCCCTACTGATACTATTATTACTATTACTATAGTATTAGTATTACTAGTGGTGCTGATAGTGATAAGTGCTGATTGTTAATTTTGTGTTTGGCGGGATGAGTCAGTGCCTCATTAATTCAATATATATATATATATATATGTATGTGTGTGTGTATGTGTGTGTGTGCGTGTGTTTAAGGATGCTGTCACTTGGATAGTCGATTATTTTTTAGTTTATGCCCTATTTTGAGATAAATATATTCAGGTGATAATTATATTTAATCTCACTGAACGCGGTGGCTGAATCGGTAGAGCGCAGACTTCCCGTGCGGAAGGTCGGGAGTTTGAATCTCGGCTCAGTCAAACCAATGATCGACTTACAAACTTGACTCTTATCACTGTCTAGCCTGGTGTTTAGTAATAATAGGATAAAGCAATGATCGACTGGTTTGCTCGGTATTGGGAGTCTGAGAGGCATATCGGGTCATGATGTCAGAGGCCTGGTCTCCCAGGGGACCAGCATTATAAAATTTGCCATGAATGCACTGCCACAACTTGGTACCTATCGTGATGTGACCTTGTTTACGCATCGGCTCTATACAATCAATATATATTCACATGATCTATCCTCCATTTAGATTATAGGACACGCTTAACGCAGATTAATCTGAAAGTACACCATACCGGACTCATTACAGTTTTTTCAGATGCTGGTAGGCTGTTGTACAATACTGCTTCCGCCATCCCCATTAACATTCTGGTTTTGAATATTTCTGAGATTGTGACAACGGCAACAGTAAAGCAAACAGAAAAGACAGAGTGAGGGAGAGAAATAACAAGCTAATTAGCTCTTTTTAGCCGAGGATACTGCAACAATGGAAATTACGTTAGAGAAATAAAATACTTAACTCCCCCCTCCCTACTGCCTCTCCTAAAAAACAACAAAAATGGATGTACACTCACACATCACAATTTATACCCCAGTCACACTACAGCCAGCGTTCGCTTGCGACTGCCTTTTTCGACCAAAATGGTGCTGACCTCCCTGCGATCGACTCACTACATTGAATCAAAGACGCGGTCGGCGATGCTTATGGTGCTGTCACATTATGACGCTTCTCGGCAACGCGCGTCGACGTATGTAATTTTTTGGCGCTACGTCGGGAAACATCAGGAAGTGTTATGCGTGTGTTAGGCACGCGTTGGTAATCGTTGATCTACGGTGACGGTCAGCGGCGTGCATCAGGGGATCGGCAAAGTTTTGTGCTTGCACAAAACTTTCGACGTGCGACAACGCGCGGGTGCCAACATTATGGCGACGTTAGTGGCACGTCGAGATACGTTACATGCTCGTTGGAGGAACGTTGTTCTGATGTTGTGTGACGTTGTCCTAAGCTGACATTTTTTCCTCTGACGGCGAGCGATCACGCGCTCTCATACATCATGTAACACGTCGGCCGGTTGCTAGCAGACCGCTGGAATAACGTTATGCGATCGCTATGCACATGCCGCGCACGCGTGAGGTTCATTCCCACACGTTGTGCCCACCTTTCTTCTTTTTTTTTTCACGCGTCGATATACGTTAACACAACATCGGCCACATGCTACCACTACGTCAAACTTTTCCGACCACGCTGAAAAGTTTGACATGTCTCAACGTTAAAAAGGGATTTTGCGCATTGCCGGCGCGCCGGTGAGAAGCATCGTAATGTGACAGCACCATTAGGGATGCTCGCCGATGTTTAGGGAGGTTGGTCGGTGACCAGCTGCCGAGCGGTCGTCTAACGGTTGCCGAGCGGTCACCGACCAAAATTCTGATGTTCCTGGCGCGGCGGTAGCCAGACATTCGCCGAGCGGTCGCAGATGTTAAGGGGGGTTGATCGCCGAGTCAGCAACTGCTGGGTGACCGCTCGGCGACTGTGTATATGATACCCCAGTCACGCTAGGCCTGCGTTCGCTTGCGATCAATTCACGACCATTTCTGACCATTCGGCGAATGGTCGCCGACCATTTCCGGAGATTTTCGTCGCAAGCAGGTTGCAGCTGCTGCACTTGCAACCTCCTTGCGACCAGCGCGGTCAGCGAGTGATCGCGAGAGGTTGGCGACCACTCGCCGACCACTCGTCGACTGCCAGGCCAGGAGCATCAGAATTTTGGTCGCTGGGAAGTCGGTATCAGTGGCCGGTCGGCGACCGCTCAGCAACTGGTCGCCGACCAACCTCCCTAAACATCGACGAGCGATCGGTGACCACTCAACGACCGATCCCTGACCGCTTGCCAACTGCGTCTTTGATTCAAAGTAGCGAGTTGGTCGCAAGGAGGTCGCCGCCCTTTTGGTCCTAAAGTGGTCGCAAGCGAATGCTGGCTGTAGTGTGATTGTGTGTAAAATATTCCGATATTCAGCAAGGGGGAAATGCAAAATAAATAAAGAGACATAGTGGTGCTGGCAGGTCTGGGTGTGATTGCACTCAGGGCCTACCCCCTCTGCTGGGATAGGGATCACCACACTCAAAGGTCATGGTTGGTGGTGGCCATGGGGCCATACAGCTTGTGGTGGTGGGCAGACCACTGGTATCCATGGGGACCAGGAATGCTGGATCCCTATTGGTAGGGCCAAGAATGCTTGTTTCCCATTGGGGGAAAAGGGTGGGGTGATACTCTACAATGAACCCATGTAACCATATAAATAATAAACCAGAGGGCTGGACTCTCTCTTCTTCTTTACACTTTATACTATTCCTTTCTCTTTGTCTGTATTGATTTCGCCATAGCCTGCCTACATAGCCACAGATTCGAGCATTGGACTTTACATGTGGTTCTCTACGTTCTCTCACTTGTGTCCTGTCGCTTGATGCCATCAGTTGCTTTTATAGTAGATGGCAGGCGCCGAGTGCTTGGCTGAGCAGTCTCCGAGCGGTCGGCGAACGGTCACAACGGTGTCATGGTTGCTGATCAATGACCAGTCGCTGAGCAGTTAGTGACCCATCGATGACCCAAAATGCGCCAACTTAGTGTGCGATTGGTTGGCGACTGGTCAGCGACCTCTCGCTGAGAGTTTCAAGCGCTGAAAAAGGATTTTGGTGCAGCAACTACAACCATCTTGTGACGATAATGGCCGGCGACTGATCGGAAGGCGGTCGCAAGGTGGTCGAAAGCGATCGCAAGCATAGTGTGACTGGGGGGTATTCTATTACTTATTAGAATACACCAACTATCAAATTGACAGACTACTGCAAAAGTGCCTTCCAATATACGGGTTGCCACCACTAGCTAGCAATGTACACGGACCACTTATGAAGCATTGAACGCCTGGAGACGTGACGTTCGGTGTGTTGCCATGGCGACAAGTGGCAATAAGGGTCACCGGACCTTTGACCACGCGCTGCCAGAGCGAGGCCGGAAGTGAGGTTTGGACACGTCCTGCCGCTCGTCCATGAACAGGCTGCTCGACACCGGTCGATGAGTGGCTGATCGATCGGTCTTAGCAAACATGCCAACCCTCGTTTCTTCGCTGCCGCTACCCGGCTCGCGGGTAAGTGTCACGTGACGTCACATGACTAACTCGTCACATGGCGAATCGAAGTAATGTCACGCAACATGATGGAAATAAATTTTACTTTTTTGTCCCTCCCTTTTAATTTTTTTCCTTTCAAAAGAGGATATCGGTCACTTTTCAAGGGAATCTCTGCTAGCAATAATTGGCTGCTTATTTAAAGTTGATTAGTCCGATGTTTTTGACTTTCTCTAATTTTCTGAGATAAATCTATTAAATTAATTGTTATTAACTACATTACTTTAGTTTGTAGCAATTTTTAATTTAAATGGGTAACCTTTGAGATATTTGAAGTGGAAACATGTAGGCTTCAGCAGTAATATGTTCTATTAAATTGACTCAGTGTGCCCTTCTATTTGGCAATAAATACTTAATAAGTGAATCAATATCAAGGTTAGATATGTTGAGTTAAATCTGTATAATTATTTTGGTATTTAAAATTTGATACTTCATCGGACTATGCAGCTTTAAATAGCAACAAATCGGACTAGATGCTGGAATAATGCAGATTGCTCCATCATTGAACAATAGTTGTGAGGAAATTAGCTGCCAATGCCTTAGGCATTAACGCGTGACATATGTGTTATATCAGAAACCTTATCCGGACTGACGGAAAGGAACGGGTGCTTGGGTAAAGAAAGGAATGGTGTTCAGTGTTGCCAACCTGGAGGTACTGAGAATCCTGGAGGTTTTGCGTTGTGGGCATTGAACCCATGGGGGACCTTTCAGTTTGCATGACTCTCTCGTCAGATGGCGCACCATGCCGGTCTCTATAATGCTTTGGTTGGATAGAAGGAGTTCCTTCTACTATCAAGTGTGTGTACATAAGAGGGGGTTGAGTGGTGGTTGATGGGGTGTAATGGGGGGTGAGGGGGTGTAGTTGGGTTGAGGGGTGTAGGTGTGTATGGTGGGTGTATGGTGGGGTGCATGTTTGTGTGGTGGGTGTGTAGGGGTGTGTGGTGGAGATGTAGGGGTGTGGTGAGGATTGTGGTGTGCGTGGTGGGGTGGGGGTGGATTTAGTGGGGTGTGGTGGGGTGTGTGGTGAGTGGGTATTTAAAAAATTGAGGCTGTATTTATACTGTCCATAGCATATAAGCCCGGGTACCCAGGCTTGTTTTCAATGCTGGCCAGTTGTAGTGTTGGTGTTATCTTACCACACAGTGGCTGCTGATAAGGTATTTGATTGCCTGCATTTCAGTAGCAGATAGATAATTGGTTGGTATGGTTAATAGCCTATGTTAGTTTTTTTTTATTTTCTTGGTATATATGTATTTATTTTTCTACTCTTATTACTAGACTAGCCTACTCCTATTTACATATCATAGGCTTGTATGTAGCTGTGTGGTGTGGTTGGGGTGTAGGTGTGTATGGTGGTTGTGTGGTGGGGGCGTATGTTTGTGTGGTGGGTGTGTTGTGGAGGTGTAGGGGTGTGGTGAGGATGTTGGTGTGTGTGGGGCCGATGTATGGGGATTTAGGGGTGTGTGGTGGGGGTGTAGGGGTGAGTGAGTATGGTGGGTGTGGTGGGGTGTATGGGTGTGGTGGTGGCTTAGGGATGTGGCGGGAGTGTAGGTGTGTGTGGTGGGGGTGTAGGTGGTTTGTGGTGGAGGTGTAGGGGTGTCTTGCAGAGCGGCACCTCACAATCTTTAGCATCCCTAAAACCCCACCACACACCTACACCCCCACCACAGCCCTAAACGTCCACCACACACACCTATGCCCCCAGTACCCCTTACATCCCCACCACACACCTAACCCACACCACACACTTACACCCCCACCACACACCTACACCCCCACCACACCTACATGCACACAACTACACCCTCACCACACACACCTACACCTCAACCACACACAACCTACAACCCCACCACAATCCCAACCACACCCTACATCCCCACCACATCCCTAAGCCCCCAACACACACCTACACCCCCACCACACACCTAAACCCTCACCACACACCTACACCCCCATCACACACCTACACCCCACCACACACATACCTACACCTCCACCACATCCCTAAACCCCCACCACTCCCCACCCCCACCACACACACACCTACACCCTTCTATCCAACCATGATGGCCGACTTGGACCGGGAACCGGTGCTGCCACCAAGTGTATAGCAAGAGAAATGGCTCATTAAAGGTCCCCAGTGGCAGCAGCCATGAGCTTGCTAGGGAGGTCCAGGGGCAGAAAATTGTTTTAAATTTCTTTAAAATGGGCTATTTGAGGGAATTTCCAATGGGTTATAGACTGCTATTTTAGCATATGCATAACATGATATTTACTTGTATTTAATCAAATGTACAGAAGCCATTATAAAAGTACAGAAATTCGGTGGGATTTTGGGGTCGATCCGTGACTCGGGAGGTGACTGATCAGAACCTTCAATTTCCATGACTCTCATAGGAATTTTGTGAGAGTTGGCAACCTTTTGACGCTAAGTTAACAGTGTGGGTATACAGCTTTCTGTCATTCATGCTATTTTTGTTAAAACTGATATTTGATGTTAGATACTTGTATATAACGTACAAAAAGACATTTTGAATCTATTTCTGTCTTTATTTCCACTCAAAACGACTTATTTTTGGTGAAATCAAAGAATTTGGTTGGGTTTTGCAAGAAAATAGTCAGTGAAATTAGGTCATCGATTCAAACCGCTTAAGCCTTGTTTTCTCATAGAGCTGAGATCTGCAATGTTAACTCTATGGAGACCTGTCGAGCAACCATGCGTCTACCATTGGTGTCATCGGGTTTCTCCGAGTTTGACAGCCGGAAAGACAAAATGGGTGGGCCAAGTGTATCGATGCGGGACTAAATGGTAGTAATGCCAAATCCGATTTGTACCAATGTAAGATCGATGCTTGCAGACTGAACACTAACCTCTCGCGTGTCACAAGGACCTCTGAAGTGTCACAGAGTTGGAAAAAGGTCAGATTAGACTAAAAATGGTCGCAAAATGTTCGCATACATCAATTAACATCATATTTAATGTCAGAAATGCGTTATATTCTTCGTAAATGGTTTAAAACGGTGATTATACAAAAAAGAAAATTTTTGTATTCAAAGTCAGAAACCTTATCCATTAAAAATGTTAGATATTTAGATTTTTATTAATTATTGGTTGATGGATTCAATAAGGTAAAATTAGCACAACGTAGTGATGTCAACTTCTTTCCTTGCTGCTAGGGCAGGTGGAAAGAAGTGGAGGGCGGAGTATGTTGTAAAATATTCTGATTTAATGCATTGGTGGGGGAATGCAAATGTTCTATTACTGATCGGGTATATGTGACCAGGTGCATGTATATGTAGGTGCTGGTGGTGCCTGAGTGAGATGTAAATAGACATAGTGGTGTTGGCAGGGCTGTGTGTAATGTAGCAGTCACACTACGACGACAAGGTAGGGACGACAGCCCGGCGGCTGGGATTTTGTGAAATCCCGACGACCTATGCAAATTCGGGCTAAGTTGGACGACAATCGGACGACATCCAGACGACATCGGGACAACAGACGGGACGACAGCGGGACGACAGTGTCTGTGTGTCTGTGTCTGAGTGTGTGTGACTCTGTGTCTCTGTGTGTGTCTCTATGTGTGTGTCTATGTGTGTGTCTGTGTCTCTGTGTGTCTGTGTCTATGTGTGTGTCTGTGTCTATGTGTGTCTATGTGTGTGTCTGTGTGTGTCTGTGTGTGTGTCTGTGTCTGTGTGTGTCTGTGTGTGTGTCTGTGTCTCTGTGTGTGTGTCTCTGTGTCTCTGTGTGTGTCTCTATGTGTGTGTCTGTGTCTCTGTGTGTGTGTGTCTATGTGTGTGTCTGTGTCTATGTGTGTCTATGTGTGTGTGTCTGTGTCTCTGTGTGTGTCTGTGTCTGTGTGTATGTGTGTGTGTGTCTGTGTCTATGTGTGTGTATGTGTATATGTGTGTATATGTGTGTATATGTGTGTGTATGTGTGTGTCTGTGTGTGTCTGTGTCTGTGTGACTGAGAGTGAGAGTGAGGCACACACACAGACACACACATATACACACATAGACACATACACACACACACAGAGACACAGACACACACACAGACACACACACACACATATTCACACATAGACACAGACACACACACAGACACACACACATACACACACATACCCACACACACACAGACACACACAGATACACACATAGACACATACACACACAGAGACACAGACACACACAGACACACACACACACATACAGACACACATAGACACAGACACACACACACAGACACACATATACACACATAGAGACACAGACACACACACATAGACACACATAGACACAGACACACACATATACACAGACACACAGACACACACAGACACACACACAAATACAGACACACACACAGACACACACATAGACACACATAGACACACATAGACACAGACACAGACATAGACACAGACACCGAGACACACAGAGACACATACATGGAGAGAGAAGCAATTACAGCTTAACGACAAGACGACAGTGCCGCGACAGTGCCGCGACAGTGCCGCGACAGTGCCGCAACATCGGCTGTCGTCGATTGTCGTCGAAGTTTTTCAACATGTCCAAAACGCCCACGACAAGCCGGCGACAGTGGAGAAACTGGAGGTGCCGCGGAGGTGCCGCGGAGGTGTCGCGGCGACACCTGCGCGACACCTGCGCGACACCGGAAGTCGCTGTCGCAGAGCTGTCGTCGCCGCTTGTCGTCGTAGTGTGACTGCTACATAAGGGGCACTCAGAGCCTACCCCCTCCCCCCTCTGCTAGTTAGGATCACCACACTCAGGCTCAAGTGAGGTGGTGGCCACGGGAGCCACACAGCTTGGTGGTGGTGGGCAGATCACTGGTAACCATGGGGACCAGGAATGCTGGATCCCTATTGGTAGAGAGCTAAGAATGCTTGTTTCCCATTGGGGGAATAGGGTGGGGTGATGCTCTACACTGAATCCATGTACCATATAAATAATAAACCAGAGGGCTTGACTCTCTCTCTTCTTTCACACTTTATACTCTTCCTTTCTCTTTTTATGTATTGATTTCACTATAGCCTGCATACACAACCACAGATTCGAGCCGTAGACTTTACAACTAGGTGTTGGAGAATAGAATACTGGTCCATATTTAATAGCAATTATTGGATCGCTTTTTTCTTTTGTTCATTGTTGGGTTTGATTTTTATTTGGCCGCGTAATGATACAGACCGGAAGTGCAGGTAACAAATGTATATTCTAGAATTTCAGTAGTGCCCAGGACCAACCATATGAAGGCAGCAAAGCAAAAAGGAGTAGGATGATTGGGTGGAAAAGTTTGTGCATTTCCAGATTGTTGAGAAGTGAGGAGAGAGCAGTGAGTGCAGCAGACGGTGGAGAAGGTGTGAAAGCTCACTGGCCAACCGGGTAGACGGAGAGATAAACTTGTCCAAACACCCAAAGATGAGCCCAGGCTGTAGAGGGTGTCTGATTGGCTGTGGGAAGCCCAGTCACCTGCATTCCTTATACCTGACACACAGACCCCACTCTGGACACTCACTCTGGAGAGAGACTCTGAGCTAGGCACTCTAGCAGGAGACACTCTTCTCTTGTCCAGGGACCCAGACACTCTGTCTGAGGCTCCACTTTCTATACACAAACTAGCAGCAGCTATTCAAAAGGCCCTGAGCTGTGTGCAACAACCATGGGACTCCGGTTCAATGGGCTGTAGGCACTGATTCTTATACAGTCAACTCTGAACTAGTGCCGTATTTTTTATACGGCACTAGTTCTACGGCACTAGTTCAGAGGTGACTAGGCTGGATATGGCTAATGAGGCCACCCAGATAAGGAAAGGATATTATAAAGCCCCCCCCCCCCAAAAAAAAGATTAATTGGTGATCTTGATGGTGCTGTTTATCACACAAATCAGGTTCGGGCGGGTGGTAAATATATGTATATATGTGTGGATATATGTGGATATATGAATACTATATATTAGATAAAAGATTCACCCGGTACTTGTAGTACACGGGTGAAGATCAGCCTTATATAAATACGGGCGAAAATAGCGTTAGTATGGGAACATGACCTAGAAACTATGGCTCCAGTATCAAATAGCTACCCATGTAGGCACAGATTTGGTGAAATGGGAGAGAATGCAAAAAGACAAGATGGCGGCTGCAGAACGCCATCGATTTCACTTTTAAATCTTATTAAACTAGATATTATATTATATTTTTCAACTCAAAAGTAGCGGGCTAATAATAAAACAGATGTAAAGAATAATTGTTGCTTCTTAGTTTGTGAAATTAGGCTCTCAATTCTTTGACCCGTTTTTTCACCATCTTTTACATAAGGTTGGTATGCACCCCTCCTGTGGCCACTGCAGCAGTACGGGGTGAATCTTGTATCTAACTATATATATGCAAGTTTTGGATACTAGAAGTAGAACCATACAGATTACCATAACCGTCGATAGTAAAAGTTATTTATTGTAGGACCGGAATAACAACAGCTAGGCAATCAGCCTATCAGCCTGTTCCGTATATTTGGTATCAAGGTAATAATTTAATAAACCTGGATTGCATAACAATAGTGAACAATATTAAATATAGACTAGACCGAGTTTGGAAAAATGAGCAGTACGGAACTCCGTGACCAACTTTTCAAGTGTTTGCAGAATAGAGATCGATATATCTCACACGCAATTTATGCCTTCAACATTTCGTAGCTGAGAGCTACGAGCTTTGTATAAACTACCACAAGCCTGCATCAAAGATGATAATAATAATAATAATAATCTGGTATCAAGGTATCAAGGATAACGAGACCTGCAGACCCAGTCGGAGTCCAGAAAAAATGAAGGGTTGGTGTGTACTCTGTGTGCGGTTGCTTATTTTGGAGTTTCTTTGTTGCAACAGCTAGTACACAGGGGGGGGGGGGGGGGGGTGGTTGTAGGCCTTCTTGTTTATTTTGTAGAGGATGCAGTATCCTGAATATGTAATTATTATGTGGAAATTAATTCATATGGTCATATAGTTCAGTGGGAACACTATTAAGTGATCATTCACTAAGTTATACTAGTATTCAGTAAACGGTGTCGTTTCATTCATTCAGTTATTGATATCGAACACACACGCACACTTGAACAATTTATGGAAAATAGACCCATACAAAACAAGGAAAATCACCACCCATAGTGTTATAATGTGTTAATGCATGTCACAAGATATAAATTTATCAATAGTTATTTGGTTTAATGCAATTACTTACAATTTGCTCAAACGGATTGCTCGATTCACTTGGGATACCGGTTATTACAGCTTGACAACGTTACCTAGCAACCATGACAACAATAATCTCGTTGCCTCGCTATAATATTTCGCTATTATTTGCAAAATTGTACCTAATCTGAACGTTGTTCACAATTACAACTTTAAACGTATATCGAGTAGGTAGTTATACATTCCGAAAATGTGTCGCTATCAACCACTGGATATGAGAATATAAGCTAGTCTTTATCCATGTTTTTTCGTCAGACTCGAAAGTCGAGTCGACGTAGACCGTAGTAATCAAACAATGATTAATGACGTCATTGAATGTGTGAAGAGTTTCGTTCAAAAGCTCTCGTGCTTGCCTGAAACTTACTTAGGTTTACTTAGGTCTTTACTGGACGAAGATTGATGTTATATACAATATCTTGTTACTTGTACACCATTTTATGACATTGATTCTGTTTCTAGATGTCATTTAATTGGTTTAATAACAAAGTTCGCGTTTAGAACATGCCATTCAGGCCAAAATGCGTTGCAACGGATCAGTGTCCGTGCAGCCAGAACGCGTGTTTCGCCGTTTACGTCAGCTGTTCAGAAACAAGTTACTTTCTTTAACATCTCAAAGTACACAGAGTAAAGTAAACAGCGGAAACAGTATTCTTGCAGTCATGTAGATCGGCAAATGTGAATAATCGTGAGCGTTTCTGAGATAAATTTGTAGAAACAACTGAAACTGTTCTCACTGCCGACGAGTTCTGAAGCGAGTGACACTCACTCAGTTCTGGAAATACGTGGGAGTCCCCAAGCCCTGAGCCTCGTCCAGTAACGCCTAACGGGCAGGAGGCTGTCTGAACTCATCGCGTACTATGGCTTTCCTTGAGGGGGCAGGTGACCGTAAAGAGAGGTAAACCATTGCATTGTGTGGCATGATTACTTGTAAACCCGTTATTTATATTGTACAAGTGTGTCATCAAAATATATGTCCCAGAGCCAGAGGCAGAGAGACAGAGTACCCTGTAGGCTGTAGACAGTGTAGTCTGTACTGGGTCAGAGAGCGTGTATACAGATGAGAGGGACAATTCCCATACTACACCATGTAACAGATGCCGACTGTGGCGCTCCAAGTGGTGGTTGTTGAACAGTATATGACACAGCTGTCAAACTCAAGGCATTGTCAATGGTCGTGTGCAATCTTCCTACAGAAAACGTTAAATATCTCTAAAACTACAACACCTAGAAACAAACTGATTGGAATACACATAGGAAACATGTTTACCAACAAGATTATATTAAAGAGATATGGTTAGGGTTCTGGATTTCTATTAATTTGGAATAAAACTGACGTTTTTCACTACGCGTACGGCAAACTCAAGGCATTGTCAATGGCGGTGAGCAATCTTCCTACAGAAAACGTTAAATATCTCTAAAACTACAACACCTAGAAACAAACTGATTGGAATACACATAGGAAAACATGTTTACCAACAAGATTATATTAAATTGATATGGTTAGGGTTCTGGATTTCTATTAATTTGGAATAAAACTGACGTTTTTCACTACGCGTACGGCAAACTCAAGGCATTGTCAATGGTCGTGTGCAATCTTCCTACAGAAAAAGTGAAATATCTCTAAAACTACACCAAATAGAAACAAGCCGCTTAGTACACATATAGAAAACATGTTTACCAAAAGGATTATATTAAATCGATAAGGTTAGGCTTCTGCATTTCTATTAATTTTGAATAAAAACAAATGTTTTGCACTACACGTATGGCAAACTCAAAGCTTGTTCAACACTAACCGCCAGGAACGCCACTGTAGCCTGTGTTACCGATTTTCGCGGGAGTTGTCTCTCTCATCTGTATACACGCTCTCTGACTGGGTCTAGCCTAGATACAAGATTCACCCCGTACTGCTGCAGTAGGGGTGCAAACCAACCCTATATAAAAGCTGTCGAAAATGCGGGTCAAAGAATTGAGAGCCTAATTGCACAATAAGAAGCAACATTTATTCTTTACATATGTCTTATTGATAGCCCACTACCTTTGAGTTGAAAAATATAATATAATATCTAGTTTAATAAGATTTAAAAGTGAAATCGACGGCGTTCTGTGGCTGCCATCTTGTCTTTTTGCATTCTCTCCCATTCCACCAACTCTGCCTATATGAGTAGCCATTTGATAATGGAGCCACAGTTTCTAAGTCATGTTCCATACTAAACCTATTTTCACCCGTTTTTACACTACGTTGTCCTTCACCCGTGTACTACAAGTACCAGGTGAATCTTTTATCTAGGTCTAGCCTAGACTAGGCCCTAGTCTCTAGGAGAGCCAGAGAATGAATGCATCACAGCATGTGGCTGACTATACCGTACTAGTTTGCAGTATGCGGCACTCGGGCCTGAGTACAGGGCCGCGTTCAGGGTACGTCTCGGCGACGTCGCGGCAGTGCTTTTTGGCCTATTTGCATTCAGGGTGCGTCGCGGAGATGTCTCGGCGACGCCTCCCCTTTTCAGATAGGAGACAAAAAGCGCTTCGAAAATGGCCGCCGTCTCCAGTGGTTTCATCCTATCACAGCGCAACATTTCCATTCCAAATGGCCGTCGCCTAAGGGGGCAGCCATTTTAGAGGCGACAAACTGCTTGTGCAGTTCAGACTAGCGTGACATCAGTGCCATCTCCGAGGCGCCTCCGAGACGGACCCTGAATGCGGCCCAGTTGTGGCCACGGCCAAATTCTAACCATAGGCATAGCAATATCAAATCATTTATCAGAAGAAAAAAAAAATCTAAAACAGATAAGCTTGAGAACAGATTACAACTTTTCAAGATGTGATGCTTTTCTTACCCCCTTGACCCTGTCCTTTACAATACATTCCATAAAGTGAGATCTACCACAGAGAAGGCAACATTTGAAACTATAATTAAATATACGATTGGGTGATCTGAGATATTGGGATGACTGTTTGAAAGGCAGGACATTGCACTGATATTCTGGTGACTTACTATGTTGTTAATTAAATCATTCGACTCTTACTGACAGCCAATGCAATATCTGAAGAACTGGTAATTTTTGGGATTTTTATTTCTATGTGAGCACCGCTGTTTTGAATTTGCTGATGGTGATTGATGTTATTTTCAGATACGGCATACAATACGAAGTTGCACTAGTTTATATTTGATGTGAGGAAGGCAGTAACTACTATAATAAGCTAAATTAGTTCTTAATTTCTGGTAGTGTATGGGCCATTGCATTTCATAATGCTCAGTCATGCGAAACCGTTATGTTGGGTCTGGATTGATCTGGATTAGCTCGTGCTACACTCGAGTCTTTGTGACAGTATTAGTATTAGTACTATTACATAAGATCAATCTGAACCTGTTGAGTGCACTCTGGAAAGTTGACTGAGTTAAAATGGAATGGTATCGTCACCCTTCCTCCCCTTTTTTTTCTCTCTTCGTGTACATACTACACTTATCAAAGAGCATTTGAAGCAAGCAAGCACGGTAGGATTTATAACCATGTAGCACACCGACTTTTGGTCTCATTAAGGAAATAATTAGGATAAATGCTGGCCATGTGGCTGTGCATGTATTGTTGAAGTTACTTAGTTTAAAGCTGAATAATAATTTTTAATACACAAAACACATTACATTTATGTTCTGTGTTTTGTGTTGCTTACAACGATACGGATATATATGGGTCGTTCTCAGAAACTGTGTGCCACTTGAGGTAGTCAACTTGAAATGCATTTAAAAGAAACCCATTATTGGAGTGTCAATATTTAGATTTCATCATTTAGCCCAATAATGTGGGAGATATTTTAGATCAAAAGTAAATGTTAATATTGTGTATTATGTATCTTATTGGGATGGATATAGCTAAATAAATAGAAAATTACATCACTAATTTGTGACATTGTCAACAGCATTGAAAATAAAGTGTCACAAACTTAATGAAAACCTCTGAACAACAGGACATTTCACTTCAAATGGTCAGATACAATGTCTTCATTAACTTGAAGACATTTATTTAAAAAAAAATTATAACAATTATGAAATAGTTAACCTTTTCTGGAGTCATTAACATCATAACATTCCATTTCCACTTCCAAGTACTATGAAACTATGTATCAAACACTGAGTACAGATACAGTACAGGAACTATTTCCACCATTTGACACTCTATGCATGGACCCAGTTTTGGTATAGTCAAAGATTAATCTTGAAATTTGAGCCAAACATTTGTGTAAAATTGTTGATTCCACTTGGACTGTTACCGTGCTAATATTTTTCTGCTTTTCTCTTTAATCATCACAAATAAGACAAAACCATAGCAATGAGGTTTCAAATTATTATTACTACTGTTTATGAAGCAAGTGGCATGTGAAATGTCTTAAAAATGTCAAGCTTTGTGTGGAAAATATTTGATTTTGGAGTCAGATTGGTTTCCATGCTATACTGCTATTTACTGGGTGTGAGCATCATTTGACCTACTTAAAAATGTCAGAATATGTTTATTTTCAATTATTCAGATGAAAAAGGACATACACATTGAGGAAGCTTGTATATGACTTTGACAGCATTTTGATTTTGTGGTACTGATGTCACAGTATTGGTACACAACTTCTGAGAATGACCCATATATATATATATTTTACCTCGGTAAACAGCCTCAGGCTAGCCTCAGGCTAGGGAGAGGTAAGCACGTCCGGTACCAGCAATTAGCATATACAACTCACGACTGGATAACGTGTCGTTGGGTTGCTCCGGCAAAATTAGTCTACATACAAGCAAATACGCAGTAAGTATAATAAAAACTGTGGTTAGCTTAATTATGATGCATTAGAGCATCATTATGGAAAGTTTAGAACTTTCTTTGGTCCATTTTGGACGAGTTATTTGGTTATAAAAAACCAAGGATAGAACACTCGAGTGGGTTTCGCGAAGGAACCAAACCGGTCATTAGCGGTTATGTCAACACCCGGGTCACCGTGTGACTATGGGTAGAGATGTGGGTTTCGCCCTATCTCATGTGGAAATTCTCTCGTACTCTAATAGAGAGTAATGTTGGAGATGCTCCTGGGTTTCTTTTATAGACTCCCCTAGACAAAACTTTTTCAGGCGTTTCTCCGAGTTTCGTAGCATTTTCTCCAACTTGTTGACGTAGTAGTCACAGGTGGGAGAAGTGTGCGGAACAGAGGGATGGGCGGGCCGATACACTGGTCCCGACCCCGCGTAAGGTTTGGGCTTGACCCACAACCCACGCACAAATTTAGCTTATTACGCCTGTGTTATAACGGTATAAACACGTTCTTTAACACCAATAGATGTCCAAATGAGTTTGAAACAACCATATTGTGACATATATATATACCGGGACTGACCAAAAATGTTTGTTTCAGTTCCCGATGGCCACGAAGCGGAGTAAGCGCGGTGCAGCAGCAGCCGAGGGGCGTGTTCCGAGTGGAGTGGACGAGGAGTACGACTCCTCACCCGTGTTGTCGGCAGGGCCGTCGACACAGCCCCGGGCGCATATCCTCTCCGACCCGGACGAGGACGCAGTGCCTGATGTGCCTGCGCCTCCAGATTGGGAGGCTCGCTTTGCAAGATTGGAAAGCCACATCTTGACTGCCAAATCGCCTGTGTCTCGGAAGCGGCGTAGGCCGAGTGTCCAAGAGGATTCATTTGAGGATTTCTTGGACACAGACTCGGCGGTGGAGCTTAAGGCTCCTCCTC
>JASIRB010003513.1:0-12223 GCA_030323885.1 Branchipolynoe longqiensis | reverse complement strand
CATAACAGACTGTGTGGTATAAACACATAACACACTGGGTGTTACACACATATAACACACTGTGTGGTACACACACACATAACACACTGTGTGGGACAGACATAACACACTGTGTGGTACACACATAACACACTGTGTTTTACACACATAACACACTGTGTGGTACACACACATTACAGAATGTGTTGGTACACACACATAACAGACTGTGTTTACCACACATAGTGTTTATGCGTGTGTACCACACAGTGTGTTGTACACATAACAGACTGTGTGGTACACACACATAACACACTGTGTGGTATATACACATAACACACTGTGTGTTATACGCATAATACACTGTGTGGTACATACACATAATGCACTGTGTATAAGACACATAACAGACTGTGTGGTACACACACATAACACACTGTGTGGTATATACACATAACACACTGTGTGTTATACGCATAATACACTGTGTGGTACACACACATAACACACTGTGTGGTACATACACATAACGCACTGTGTATAATACACATAACACACTGTGTGGTACACACATAACACACTGTGTGGTACACACATAACACACTGTGTGGTACACACGCATAACACAATGTGTGGTACACACACATAACACCCCTGTCCTGATATGACCTTAGATGTTGCTAGGACGTAAGACAACAAGAACAAACAAACAAACACTGTGTGTTGCATAAATTGCGTGGTGCACACACATAACACAATGTGTGGTACACACATAACACACTGTCTGTTGCACATGCATATCACACTGCGGTACACACACATAACATTGTATGTTGCACACACACATTACACAATGTGTGGTACACACACATAACAGACTGTGTGTACCACACATAGTGTTTATGCGTGTGTACCACACAGTGTATTGTACACATAACAGACTGTGTGGTACACACACATAACACACTGTGTGGTATGCACACATAACACACTGTGTGTTATACGCATAACACACTGTGTGGTACACACACATAATACACTGTGTGGAACATACACATAACGCACTGTGTGTAATACACATAACACACTGTGTTGTACACACATAACACACTGTGTGGTACACACGCATAAAACCCCCGTCCTGATATGACCTTAGATGTTGCTAGGATGTAAAACAACAACAAACAAACAAGCAAACACTGTGTGTTGCATAAATTGCGTGGTGCACACACATAACACAATGTGTGGTACACACATAACACACTGTCTGTTGCACATGCATATCACACTGCGGTACACACACATAACATTGTATGTTGTACACATAACACACTGTGTGGTACACACACATAACACACTGTGTTAGACACATAACAGACTGTGTGGTATAAACACATAACACACTGGGTGTTACAGACATATAACACACTGTGTGGTACACACATAACACACTGTGTGGGACAGACATAACACACTGTGTGGTACACACATAACACACTGTGTTTTACACACATAACACACTGTGTGGTACACACACATTACAGAATGTGTGGTACACACACAACAGACTGTGTGGTACACACACATAACACACTGTGTGGTATACACACATAACACACTGTGTGTTATATGCATAATACACTGTGTGGTACACACACATAACACACTGTGTGGTACATACACATAACGCACTGTGTATAATACACATAACACACTGTGTGGTACACACATAACACACTGTGTGGTACACACGCATAACACAATGTGTGGTACACACACATAACACCCCCGTCCTGATATGACCTTAGATACACATAACAAACAAACAAACAAGCAAACACTGTGTGTTATATAAATTGCGTGGTGCACACACATAACACAATGTGTGGTACACACATAACTCACTGTCTGTTGCACATGCATATCACACTGTGGAACACACACATAACATTGTATGTTGTACACATAACACACTGTGTGGTACACACACATAACACATTGTGTTATACACATGAGAGACTGTGGTACACACACATTACACCCTTTGTGGTATAAACACATAACACACTGTGTGTTACACACATATAACACACTGTGTGGTACACACACATAACACACTGTGTGGTATAGACATAATACACTGTATGGTACACACATTACACACTGCGGGTTACACACATAACACACTGTGTGGAACACACACATTAAACAATGTGTGGTACACACACATAACAGTGTGTACCACACACATAACAGACTGTGTACCACACTTAGTGTTTATGCGTGTTGTACACATAACAGACTCTGTGGTACACACACATAACCCCCTGTGTGGTACATACACATAACGCACTGTGTGTAATACACATAACACACTGTGTTATGTGTGTGGTACACATAACACACTGTGTGGTACACACACATAGCACAATGTGTGGTACACACACACATAAAACTCCCGTCCTGATTTGACCTTAAAACAATAACAAACAAACAAGCAAACACTGTGTGTTACATACATAAATTGTGTGGTGCACACCCATAACACAATGTTGTACACACATAACACACTGTCTGTTGCACACGCATATCACACTGTGTGGTACACACACATAACATTGTGTGTTGTACACATAACACACTGTGTGGTATACACACATAGCACACTGTGTGTTACACACATAACAGACTGTGTGGTACACACACATAACACCCTGTGTGGCATAAACACATAACACACTGTGTGTTACACACATATAACACACTGTGTGGTACACACGCATAACACAATGTGTGGTACACACACATAACACACTGTGTGGTACACACGCATAACACAATGTGTGGTACACACACATAACACCCCCGTCCTGATATGACCTTAGATGATGTTAGGACGTAGAACAACAAAAACAAACAAACAAACACTGTGTGTTACATAAATTGCGTTGTGCACACACATAACACAATGTGTAGGACACACATAATACACTGTCTGTTGCACATGCATATCACACTGTGGTGCACACACATAACATTGTATGTTGTACACATAACACACTGTGTGGTACACACACATAACACACTGTGTTACACACATAACAGACTGTTACGTATATGTCTGTAACACACTGGGTGTTACAGACATATAACACACTGTGTGGTACACACACACATAACACACTGTGTGGGACAGACATGACACACTGTGTGGTACACACATAACACACTGTGTTTTACACACATAACACACTGTGTGGTACACACACATTACAGAATGTGTGGTACACACACATAACAGACTGTGTGTACCACACATAGTGTTTATGCGTGTGTACAGAATACACACGCATAAACAAACAAACTGCGTGGTATACACACATAACACACTGTGTTATGTGTGTATACCACACAGTCTGTGTGCATAAGACCCTGCATAACACACTGTGTGGTACACACACATAATACACTGTGTGGTACATACACATAACGCACTGTGTGTAATACACATAACACACTGTGTGGTACACACATAACACACTGTGTGGTACACACGCATAAGACCCCCGTCCTGATATGACCTTAGATGTTGCTAGGACGTAAAACAACAACAAACAAACAAGCAAACACTGTGTGTTGCATAAATTGCGTGGTGCACACACATAACACAATGTGTGGTACACACATAACACACTGTCTGTTGCACATGCATATCACACTGCGGTACACACACATAACATTGTATGTTGTACACATAACACACTGTGTGGTACACACACATAACTCACTGTGTTACACACATAACAGACTGTGTGGTATAAACACATAACACACTGGGTGTTACAGACATATAACACACTGTATGGTACACACACACATAACACACTGTGTGGGACAGACATAACACACTGTGTGGTACACACATAACACACTGTGTTTTACACACATAACACACTGTGTGGTACACACACATTACACAATGTGTGGTACACACACATAACAGACTGTGTGTACCACACATAGTGTTTATGCATGTGTACCACACAGTGTGTTGTACACATAACAGACTGTGTGGTACACACACATAACACACTGTGTGGTATACACACATAACACACCGTGTGTTATACGCATAATACACTGTGTGGTACACACACATAACACACTGTGTGGTACATACACATAACGCACTGTGTATAATACACATAACACACTGTGTGGTACACACATAACACACTGTGTGGTACACACGCATAACACAATGTGTGGTACACACACATAACACCCCCGTCCTGATATGACCTTAGATGTTGCTAGGACGTAAAACAACAAGAACAAACAAACAAACACTGTGTGTTACATAAATTGCGTGGTGGACACACATAACACAATGTGTGGTACACACATAACACACTGTCTGTTGCACATGCATATCACACTGTGGTACACATAACATAACACACTGTGGTACACATAACACATAACAGACTGTGTGGTACACACACATAACACACTGTGGTACACACATAACAGACTGTGTGGTATAAACACATAACACACTGGGTGTTACACACATATAACACACTGTGTGGTACACACACACATAACACACTGTGTGGGACAGACATAACACACTGTGTGGTACACACATAACACACTGTGTTTTACACACATAACACACTGTGTGGTACACACACATTACAGAATGTGTGGTACACACACATAACAGACTGTGTGTACCACACATAGTGTTTATGCGTGTGTACCACACAGTGTGTTGTACACATAACAGACTGTGTGGTACACACACATAACACACTGTGTGGTATATACACATAACACACTGTGTGTTATACGCATAATACACTGTGTGGTACATACACATAATGCACTGTGTATAAGACACATAACAGACTGTGTGGTACACACACATAACACACTGTGTGGTATATACACATAACACACTGTGTGTTATACGCATAATACACTGTGTGGTACACACACATAACACACTGTGTGGTACATACACATAACGCACTGTGTATAATACACATAACACACTGTGTGGTACACACATAACACACTGTGTGGTACACACATAACACACTGTGTGGTACACACGCATAACACAATGTGTGGTACACACACATAACACCCCTGTCCTGATATGACCTTAGATGTTGCTAGGACGTAAGACAACAAGAACAAACAAACAAACACTGTGTGTTGCATAAATTGCGTGGTGCACACACATAACACAATGTGTGGTACACACATAACACACTGTCTGTTGCACATGCATATCACACTGCGGTACACACACATAACATTGTATGTTGCACACACACATTACACAATGTGTGGTACACACACATAACAGACTGTGTGTACCACACATAGTGTTTATGCGTGTGTACCACACAGTGTATTGTACACATAACAGACTGTGTGGTACACACACATAACACACTGTGTGGTATGCACACATAACACACTGTGTGTTATACGCATAACACACTGTGTGGTACACACACATAATACACTGTGTGGAACATACACATAACGCACTGTGTGTAATACACATAACACACTGTGTTGTACACACATAACACACTGTGTGGTACACACGCATAAAACCCCCGTCCTGATATGACCTTAGATGTTGCTAGGATGTAAAACAACAACAAACAAACAAGCAAACACTGTGTGTTGCATAAATTGCGTGGTGCACACACATAACACAATGTGTGGTACACACATAACACACTGTCTGTTGCACATGCATATCACACTGCGGTACACACACATAACATTGTATGTTGTACACATAACACACTGTGTGGTACACACACATAACACACTGTGTTAGACACATAACAGACTGTGTGGTATAAACACATAACACACTGGGTGTTACAGACATATAACACACTGTGTGGTACACATACACATAACACACTATGTGGGACAGACATAACACACTGTGTGGTACACACATAACACACTGTGTTTTACACACATAACACACTGTGTGGTACACACACATTACAGAATGTGTGGTACACACACAACAGACTGTGTGGTACACACACATAACACACTGTGTGGTATACACACATAACACACTGTGTGTTATATGCATAATACACTGTGTGGTACACACACATAACACACTGTGTGGTACATACACATAACGCACTGTGTATAATACACATAACACACTGTGTGGTACACACATGACACACTGTGTGGTACACACGCATAACACAATGTGTGGTACACACACATAACACCCCCGTCCTGATATGACCTTAGATACACATAACAAACAAACAAACAAGCAAACACTGTGTGTTATATAAATTGCGTGGTGCACACACATAACACAATGTGTGGTACACACATAACTCACTGTCTGTTGCACATGCATATCACACTGTGGAACACACACATAACATTGTATGTTGTACACATAACACACTGTGTGGTACACACACATAACACATTGTGTTATACACATGAGAGACTGTGGTACACACACATTACACCCTTTGTGGTATAAACACATAACACACTGTGTGTTACACACATATAACACACTGTGTGGTACACACACATAACACACTGTGTGGTATAGACATAATACACTGTATGGTACACACATTACACACTGCGGGTTACACACATAACACACTGTGTGGAACACACACATTAAACAATGTGTGGTACACACACATAACAGTGTGTACCACACACATAACAGACTGTGTACCACACTTAGTGTTTATGCGTGTTGTACACATAATAGACTCTGTGGTACACACACATAACCCCCTGTGTGGTACATACACATAACGCACTGTGTGTAATACACATAACACACTGTGTTATGTGTGTGGTACACATAACACACTGTGTGGTACACACACATAGGACAATGTGTGGTACACACACACATAAAACTCCCGTCCTGATTTGACCTTAAAACAATAACAAACAAACAAGCAAACACTGTGTGTTACATACATAAATTGTGTGGTGCACACACATAACACAATGTTGTACACACATAACACACTGTCTGTTGCACACGCATATCACACTGTGTGGTACACACACATAACATTGTGTGTTGTACACATAACACACTGTGTGGTATACACACATAGCACACTGTGTGTTACACACATAACAGACTGTGTGGTACACACACATAACACCCTGTGTGGCATAAACACATAACACACTGTGTGTTACACACATATAACACACTGTGTGGTACACACGCATAACACAATGTGTGGTACACACACATAACACACCCGTCCTGATATGATCTTAGATGATGTTAGGACGTAGAACAACAAAAACAAACAAACAAACACTGTGTGTTACATAAATTGCGTTGTGCACACACATAACACAATGTGTAGGACACACATAATACACTGTCTGTTGCACATGCATATCACACTGTGGTGCACACACATAACATTGTATGTTGTACACATAACACACTGTGTGGTACACACACATAACACACTGTGTTGTACACATAACAGACTGTGTGGTACACACACATAACACACTGTGTGGTATACACACATAACACACCGTGTGTTATACGCATAATACACTGTGTGGTACACACACATAACACACTGTGTGGTACATACACATAACGCACTGTGTATAATACACATAACACACTGTGTGGTACACACATAACACACTGTGTGGTACACACGCATAACACAATGTGTGGTACACACACATAACACCCCCGTCCTGATATGACCTTAGATGTTGCTAGGACGTAAAACAACAAGAACAAACAAACAAACACTGTGTGTTACATAAATTGCGTGGTGGACACACATAACACAATGTGTGGTACACACATAACACACTGTCTGTTGCACATGCATATCACACTGTGGTACACATAACATAACACACTGTGGTACACATAACACATAACAGACTGTGTGGTACACACACATAACACACTGTGGTACACAACATAACAGACTGTGTGGTATAAACACATAACACACTGGGTGTTACACACATATAACACACTGTGTGGTACACACACACATAACACACTGTGTGGGACAGACATAACACACTGTGTGGTACACACATAACACACTGTGTTTTACACACATACACACTGTGTGGTACACACACATTCAGAATTGTGGTACACACACATATCAGACTGTGTTGTACCACACATAGTGGTTTATGCGTGTGTACCACACAGTGTTTGTACAATAAAGATGTGTGGTACACACACATAACACACTGTGTGTTGTATACACACATAACAGACTGTGTGGTACACGCACATAACACACTGTGTGGTACACACACATAACACACTGTGTGTTATACGCATAATACACTGTGTGGTACATACACATAACGCACTGTGTATAATACACATAACAGACTGTGTGGTACACACACATAACACACTGTGTGGTATATACACATAACACACTGTGTGTTATACGCATAATACACTGTGTGGTACACACACATAACACACTGTGTGGTACATACACATAACGCACTGTGTATAATACACATAACACACTGTGTGGTACACACATAACACACTGTGTGGTACACACATAACACACTGTGTGGTACACACGCATAACACAATGTGTGGTACACACACATAACACCCCTGTCCTGATATGACCTTAGATGTTGCTAGGACGTAAGACAACAAGAACAAACAAACAAACACTGTGTGTTGCATAAATTGCGTGGTGCACACACATAACACAATGTGTGGTACACACATAACACACTGTCTGTTGCACATGCATATCACACTGCGGTACACACACATAACATTGTATGTTGCACACACACATTACACAATGTGTGGTACACACACATAACAGACTGTGTGTACCACACATAGTGTTTATGCGTGTGTACCACACAGTGTATTGTACACATAACAGACTGTGTGGTACACACACATAACACACTGTGTGGTATGCACACATAACACACTGTGTGTTATACGCATAACACACTGTGTGGTACACACACATAATACACTGTGTGGAACATACACATAACGCACTGTGTGTAATACACATAACACACTGTGTTGTACACACATAACACACTGTGTGGTACACACGCATAAAACCCCCGTCCTGATATGACCTTAGATGTTGCTAGGATGTAAAACAACAACAAACAAACAAGCAAACACTGTGTGTTGCATAAATTGCGTGGTGCACACACATAACACAATGTGTGGTACACACATAACACACTGTCTGTTGCACATGCATATCACACTGCGGTACACACACATAACATTGTATGTTGTACACATAACACACTGTGTGGTACACACACATAACACACTGTGTTAGACACATAACAGACTGTGTGGTATAAACACATAACACACTGGGTGTTACAGACATATAACACACTGTGTGGTACACATACACATAACACACTGTGTGGGACAGACATAACACACTGTGTGGTACACACATAACACACTGTGTTTTACACACATAACACACTGTGTGGTACACACACATTACAGAATGTGTGGTACACACACAACAGACTGTGTGGTACACACACATAACACACTGTGTGGTATACACACATAACACACTGTGTGTTATATGCATAATACACTGTGTGGTACACACACATAACACACTGTGTGGTACATACACATAACGCACTGTGTATAATACACATAACACACTGTGTGGTACACACATGACACACTGTGTGGTACACACGCATAACACAATGTGTGGTACACACACATAACACCCCCGTCCTGATATGACCTTAGATACACATAACAAACAAACAAACAAGCAAACACTGTGTGTTATATAAATTGCGTGGTGCACACACATAACACAATGTGTGGTACACACATAACTCACTGTCTGTTGCACATGCATATCACACTGTGGAACACACACATAACATTGTATGTTGTACACATAACACACTGTGTGGTACACACACATAACACATTGTGTTATACACATGAGAGACTGTGGTACACACACATTACACCCTTTGTGGTATAAACACATAACACACTGTGTGTTACACACATATAACACACTGTGTGGTACACACACATAACACACTGTGTGGTATAGACATAATACACTGTATGGTACACACATTACACACTGCGGGTTACACACATAACACACTGTGTGGAACACACACATTAAACAATGTGTGGTACACACACATAACAGTGTGTACCACACACATAACAGACTGTGTACCACACTTAGTGTTTATGCGTGTTGTACACATAACAGACTCTGTGGTACACACACATAACCCCCTGTGTGGTACATACACATAACGCACTGTGTGTAATACACATAACACACTGTGTTATGTGTGTGGTACACATAACACACTGTGTGGTACACACACATAGCACAATGTGTGGTACACACACACATAAAACTCCCGTCCTGATTTGACCTTAAAACAATAACAAACAAACAAGCAAACACTGTGTGTTACATACATAAATTGTGTGGTGCACACCCATAACACAATGTTGTACACACATAACACACTGTCTGTTGCACACGCATATCACACTGTGTGGTACACACACATAACATTGTGTGTTGTACACATAACACACTGTGTGGTATACACACATAGCACACTGTGTGTTACACACATAACAGACTGTGTGGTACACACACATAACACCCTGTGTGGCATAAACACATAACACACTGTGTGTTACACACATATAACACACTGTGTGGTACACACGCATAACACAATGTGTGGTACACACACATAACACACTGTGTGGTACACACGCATAACACAATGTGTGGTACACACACATAACACCCCCGTCCTGATATGACCTTAGATGATGTTAGGACGTAGAACAACAAAAACAAACAAACAAACACTGTGTGTTACATAAATTGCGTTGTGCACACACATAACACAATGTGTAGGACACACATAATACACTGTCTGTTGCACATGCATATCACACTGTGGTGCACACACATAACATTGTATGTTGTACACATAACACACTGTGTGGTACACACACATAACACACTGTGTTACACACATAACAGACTGTTACGTATATGTCTGTAACACACTGGGTGTTACAGACATATAACACACTGTGTGGTACACACACACATAACACACTGTGTGGGACAGACATGACACACTGTGTGGTACACACATAACACACTGTGTTTTACACACATAACACACTGTGTGGTACACACACATTACAGAATGTGTGGTACACACACATAACAGACTGTGTGTACCACACATAGTGTTTATGCGTGTGTACAGAATACACACGCATAAACAAACAAACTGCGTGGTATACACACATAACACACTGTGTTATGTGTGTATACCACACAGTCTGTGTGCATAAGACCCTGCATAACACACTGTGTGGTACACACACATAATACACTGTGTGGTACATACACATAACGCACTGTGTGTAATACACATAACACACTGTGTGGTACACACATAACACACTGTGTGGTACACACGCATAAGACCCCCGTCCTGATATGACCTTAGATGTTGCTAGGACGTAAAACAACAACAAACAAACAAGCAAACACTGTGTGTTGCATAAATTGCGTGGTGCACACACATAACACAATGTGTGGTACACACATAACACACTGTCTGTTGCACATGCATATCACACTGCGGTACACACACATAACATTGTATGTTGTACACATAACACACTGTGTGGTACACACACATAACTCACTGTGTTACACACATAACAGACTGTGTGGTATAAACACATAACACACTGGGTGTTACAGACATATAACACACTGTATGGTACACACACACATAACACACTGTGTGGGACAGACATAACACACTGTGTGGTACACACATAACACACTGTGTTTTACACACATAACACACTGTGTGGTACACACACATTACACAATGTGTGGTACACACACATAACAGACTGTGTGTACCACACATAGTGTTTATGCATGTGTACCACACAGTGTGTTGTACACATAACAGACTGTGTGGTACACACACATAACACACTGTGTGGTATACACACATAACACACCGTGTGTTATACGCATAATACACTGTGTGGTACACACACATAACACACTGTGTGGTACATACACATAACGCACTG
>JASIRB010003427.1:0-12244 GCA_030323885.1 Branchipolynoe longqiensis | reverse complement strand
TCTCGGTCAAGTACCACAACACTGCAAAAAAAAAAAAATATGTTAGTCACACGTGTTCCCTGCTGCGAGAGGCGACTTGATGGATGGAAGGCACGCGTACAAAACACTTAAATTGTTATTGCGGCTTACTTTAATACTGTACTTAATCGTTGTGGTTACTCACTAAACTTATAAAAATTGTGATAACAATCGCAATATAGTATATATATATATATATATATACAAAATTTCATGTTAAATAATACCTAATAAACAATGATTACCAAGTAATCACAACTTATCTTAATTGTTCTTTCTTTTTATAAAAAAATATATAATTAGTATCAATTGCAGCTAACAACAATTTATAAAAATAAAGTTATTATTCGAATCTACCAGAAAGTTAACGGTCAAATGCGAATTATAACACTGATTTTTAATTTGGTGTAATTATCCGTTTTATAGTCAACCCAAAACTTTGGGACTGTATAGCACACGCAAGCGTGCAAATCCCATAACAAGCTTTTTTTTTATAAAAAAAAACCAGCGCTAAAACCACCGAAAGCTTTGGGTTTGTATAGCATACGTAGGCGCAGTCGTCGATACACGAACAAAAGCTCGTATACCGGTGTCTGCGTGCGCAAATTTTTAATGTGGTTGTAAGTTTTATAGTCAACTCGAAACTTTGGGACTGTATAGCACGCGCAGGCTCGGACGCCGGTGCACGGCAAAAGCTCGTGCACCGGCGTCCGCGCGCGCGCAAATCCCATAACAAGCTTTTTTTATAAAACCATCGCTAAAACCACCGAAAGCTTCGGGGCTGTATGGCACGCGCATGCACAAATCCCATAACAAGCCTTTTTTTATAAAACCATCGCTAAAACCACCGAATGCTTTGGGGCTGTATAGCACGCGCATGCGCAAATCCCATAACAAGCCTTTTTTTATAAAACCATCGCTTAAAACACCGAATGCTTTGGGGGCTGTATAGCACGCGCATGCGCAAATTCCATAACAAGCTTTTTTTATAAAACCAGCGCAAAAACCACCAAAAAAACGGGGATGTTAGGCATTTCCGGTTTCAGTTTCGGGTTTTCGGCGGCGGCATTGCCGCCAAAATTCAAAATTCACAAAACGCACGCGCACGTGCCCATATTTACATCAACCCCACCTCAACCCCCAAAAGCACGTGCCAATGTTTACTAAATTACGCAAAATCCAACACCAAACCCGTTCGTATCTGTCAATCATCCAAATACTCAACGAGCATTGGCTGAAACGGAAAATTCGTACCTGTCAATCATCCAAATACTCAACGACCATTGGCTGAAACTAAAATAGGCCACGCCCCCTTTTTGTGGGGGTGCACACACACGCACACACAATTTACTAAAATTCACGAAAAATGGCCTTATAGTGCGCGCAAACACAGGGTACCATTCCATAGACTCAAGCCTTAAGCGCCGAATGGAACTTTTTAACACCCTATCTAGGTCAAACCCCCAAACTTGACCTAGTTTCAGCGAGCCTTATTTGGGCATAGGCGTGACCTAGATACATAAATTAGCATAAATTAGCCAAATCCAGCCTTCCTATTGGCTGAGACGAAAACACCCTCCCACCCTAGACCCACCCTGGACGGTCACGTGACCAGAATACTCGACGCTGATTGGCTGCTTTTTTCACAAAAACCACCCCATAGGCTTTAGTACGTTAAATAAGTCCTATATATATCTACTGCTTTTTGTTTTATTTCCATACACTTGCTAGTAGAACAAACTGCTTCAATCCAACCATGATGCGGGAGTAGTGTGATGCTTACGTGACATGCAAATCCTCAATACATAAAATTTGTGTGTATATATAAGTGTTAATGTGAACATGTAGATTTCCTCGATATATATACATATATATCGGGGAAATTTGCATGCGTACATATACTCTATATGTTTATATGTATATATACTTTCCTACATATTTGTGCAAATATAAATATTGGGAACTATATGCTTCCATACATATGTGTATATATCTGTGGAAATTGTGTGTATACATATGTATATATCGGGTCAATTTGCATGTAATATATCTGTGTATATATGCAAATATATCAAAATGAACTTATTACTTGGTAGTAAAGGTTCCAGCCGTGATTATGGCCTTTGTGTGGGGCGGTTTAGATTCTCAGTGGGATTAGACTTTCTATATTAGTCTACGCTCGGGGTTCTGCGCATGCGTCAAAATCGAATGGCATTTCAGCGTATTCGATTAATCAACTCAGGTGACCCGAGCGACTTTTTGATGCACAAATGTGACGTCATCGCTCCTAGCCAACTAGGGACTTTTTGCACACGCCACACCGGCGCTCCGCAACCACCCCTAACTAAACATTGTAGTAAAGAAAATAGCTAATGACCTTTGATTTATGAAGTTTGATTTATATCGGACATTGTTTAGAGGTCACCACAAAGGTCAAATATGACTTGGTAAAGGTAGAACGTGAGGTGCACATCACACTATTGCAAAGCCAGGACCCCTTCCTACTCGCTCCTTCCCACTCCCACGCCACCAACCACCCCAGAACATACAATTTAGAAGTGGCCCCCATCTACGCCACCAACACACACCTCGTTTCCATGGTTACCTTTTGTGTGGCTGAACATTGATTTGGCACTTACCTTGTTTCTTTGTTGTGTTTCTTTTTTTCTTGTTTCTTTTTGGTTTGTTTCCTTTTTTGTTGTTCCTACCTCCGCCACCGCTTACCCTACTCCTTAGCCCGCCCCTCTCCCTCCCCTTCCCCCTCTCCCTCCCCCTCCCCCCCTTGCCCCATAATGTCCCCCATTCACAGTATGGCGACATGTGGTGGGTAGGCAGGCTACCAGGTCCGGTGTCATGGTATAAAACCCCGGCCCGATCGCAGCCCCTGCCGTGAAGACAGTTGACTAAGCATTTATTTTTGTAAAATAAATTTAAAAGCTTTCATTGGATCGATTAAAAATATCTTAATGCGCGATTGAAGAGGAAGATCTGAAGTATTTAATGTAACCTAAGAGCAATTTATGCTGAAAGTATTAAAAACAGAGATAATAGTGAAAGTTGGGATATTCTGAGTGTCAGTGCAATCTTCATACAGAAAAAGTGAAATATCTCTAAAGCTACACCACTTAGAAACAAGCTGCTTGGTACACATATAGAAAACATATTCGACGGATAGATTATATTAAATTTATATGGTTAGGATTGTGCATTTCTATTACACTTTAATAGACACTGGCAGTGTGTATTCGTTCTGCAGCCTGTTTACAACCTCTGCGCATGCGCAGAGGCCACGGCAGGGGCTGTGATCGGGCCGGGGTTTTAAACCGTGACACCGGTGTCGCAGTTTCAGTTCCCAGCAGTTGGAGTTCCCACAAAAGCATCTGCGCATGCATCAAAGCATTGTCTGCGCATGTGTCAACATTAGCCCGATTTAAACCATCACCGATCGTCGCAAATCGCTGTCACTATAGTGTCAGTGTGACTAACCTTATAAATTTAAGATAATCTTGTTGGTAAACATGTTTTCTATATGTATACCAAGCGATTCGTTTCTAGGTGGTGTAGTTTTAGAAATATTTCACCTTTTCTGCATGAAGATTGCTCACGAACATTGACAATGCATTGAGTTTGGCGGTACGCGCAGTGCAAAACATTATTCAAAATTAATAGAAATCCAGAACCCTAACCATATCAATTTAATATAATCGTGTTGGTAAACATGTTTTCTATATGTGTACCTAGAGATTTGTTTCTAGCTGGTTTGGTTTTAGAGATATTTCACTTTTTATGTGTGAACATTGCTCACGACCATTGACAATGCGCAGACGATGCCGTTAGATGTTGATGCATGTGCAGAAGCAATTGTGGGAACTTCAACTGCTGGGAACTTCAACTGCGACACCGGGGCCGCCTGTCGTGATAGCAGGTGGTGTGGAGAGGGTTGAGCTTGCTTTCATCAAACTGTGACGATACTCCATGGTGGTGGAGATGGTGAATTAGTCTATCAATCACACAGTTCAGCTTGCCTGACATTGGGTGGATGGGATTTTTTGTTGGGGGGGGGGGAGGGGAGGGGAAGGTAAAAGTTGCATAATCAAATAAATTTGTTTAGTCGCTACAATATTTACTTTGATTTTGAGTTTCTACTCTTTCTTTTAATTTGATTAATCGCTACAAAGTACATTGCTTAGTTTTATTTGTATTTTCTACTCTTACCAGAGGGGCTGGCTGAATGAGTGGGGCATCCGTCTCCTGTTTTGGGAGATCGGGAGATCCGAACCCATGAGTTGAGTCAAACCAATGACTTAAAAATTGATCCTTGCCGCTTCCTAGCCTGGTGCTCGGCATTATTAGGATAGGGCAAGGAGTGGTTGGCTCAGTGTCAGGATAATGTGAATGAGTGGGTTATCAGGTCATGGTGCTGGCTAGATAAAGGATTCACCCTGTACTCGCAGTACATGGGTGGATACCAGCCCTATATAAAAACGGTCGAAAATGCGGGGAAATGAAATGAGAGCCTAATTTCACAATCTAAGAAGCAACAGTTATTCTTTACATATGTCTTATTATTTCCCCACTACCTTTGAGTTGAAAAATATAATAAAACATATAATTTAATACAATTTAAAGGGGAAATCGACGGCCTTCTATGGCCCCCATCTTGTCTTTTTGCATTCTTTCCCATTTCACCAACTCTGTGCCAATATATGTAGCCATTTGATCCTGGAACCACAGTTTCTAGTTACTGTTTCATACTAAAGCTATTTTCGCCCGTATTTACACTGCGTTGTCCTTCACCCGTGTACTAGTACAGGGTGAATCTTTTATATAGGTGCTGGCGGCCTGTTTTCCCAGTGGGGCATCACTATAAAGTCGCAATGTGAGCGCACTGTCAAAAGTTGGTACCTGTCCTGATATGACTTAGATGTTGCTAGGACGTAAAACAACAACAAACAAATGTTCTACTATTTATATACAGTAAAACCTCCCTAATGCTAGGTAGTTTTAGATCGTATACGGTAGGTGGGTGCGGAAAAACGATCGTAAACGGTAGGTGTGTACCGGGCATTAGCGACCACCTCCACAGATCGAGCGCTCCCCTATATCGATCACTATATTTGGGTCCCAACAATACTATTGTAATCATATTCTAACTCCCTAAACCGACCACCTCCCTAAATCGAACACTTAAATTCGGTCCCACGGTCGGTCGATTTAGAGAGGTTTTACTGTATATGTATCTATATATGGAGAAAATAGGAGGAGAAAATGTATATATACATGTATATATACACAGATATATATACATGTGTATATATATATACATATATATACATGTATATATATATACATGTATATATACATGTATATCATCAATCAATCAATAGTTCCATCCTCTAGTCGAGGGTTGGATGCAATGGTTCTCCACTTGTCCCGATGGTGTGCTGTTCTGATAAACTGTGAATAATTCAAGCCTGTCCACTGTGAAATATTTGTAAACCATGATGTTCTTGGTCTCCCTCTCCCTCTGCTGCCATTCACCTTCCCTTCCAACAATGTACGGTATATTGAACTCTGACGAATGATGTGGCCAAAATAAATAAGTTTCTTTGTCTGTATAGTGGCAAACAAGCTTTTCTTATTTTTAATTTTTCTGAGAACTTCTTTGTTGGTGATCTTCTTTGTCCATGATATTTTCATCATCGAAGAAGATCACCAACAAAGAAGTTCTCAGAAAAATTAAAAATAAGAAAAGCTTGTTTGCCACTATACAGACAAAGAAACTTATTTATTGTTATGTATATATATTGTCCTAATAAACTTATTCATGTATATATACATGAATAAATAAATAAATTTGATTAATTGGTAGGATATTTACTTTGATTTTGAGTTTCTACTTCTTTTTTTGTAAGAAGAAGAAATTCCGTTAATCGCTACAATCTTTATTTTGATTTGATGTAACCTTCATTTTCACGGGTTAATGCTGGTAATAATTGAAGTGAAAATATTTCAAATTAATTTCGGTGTACACACCGAAATGCTTAATATAAGCTTTGTTTGTGTATTTTTTAAATAGTAACCTGGCCTAGGATGCATCTTTAATGAGTACACCAGTATCTAAGTTGGTTATGTAGCGTCAAATCGAGCTGAGCGTTTTTGTCTCGTCGGATTATGTAACAATCACCATGAGTGTGCACTCTCTCAAGTCGGTACCCATCCTGATATGACCTTCGTTATTGCTCAAATGTAAAACTCCAGTAAATACAACAAAATAAAGAGAGTGTGTATGTTTGGCTAACGCAATGTGGCCTGACATGCCTTGGTTGTTCATGGGATGTAAAACCCCACAACATACCAAAACGGAGCAACGATAGTGTGTTTGTTTGGCTAATGTACACATATTGTCCTGATATGCCTTAGTTATTCATAGGATGTCAAACTCCACCAAATACAACAACAAAGCAATGCTTGTGTATAGGTTTTGCTAATGTACACCTAGTGTATGTATGTATGTATGTATGTATGTTTAGGCAATAACAGATCACAAATCATTCAATGCTATTTCCTGTCTTACTTACAAATGTAGCGCACAGGGGGAGGTGTCAGGTCAGGGTATTGAGGGTACAGCTTGGGTGGGGGTAGGGTGTGGGTGGGGGCCTGGAGTGGAAGTTCGGGGGGAGGGGGGTTTGTTGATATTGGGTAGCAGCCAATTGCAACACTTGAAGCCAGGCTATATTTGAGGGCGATTTGTAAATTAAATAAGTGAAGCACACACATCCCGACTTGATCAATACCCTATGACTTGTGACTGACTATGTCGTGGGGAAGGTGCTTTTGCAAATATGAAATATTGCACCTAGACCTGGATTCCAACCCACATGTATTGACATTCCGGGGCTACCATTCTAACCATTGGCCAATCTAGGCTCCCTGATATAATCACCCTATCTATCCACTTATATCTTTGTATCTGGTTCCTTGCCTGAGATATCAATGCAAACTTTCTTCATCGTCTCCTTCCACCAGTTATCTCAAGGGATTTTCGAGCAGAGGTATGATCTTTATTTGTGGGACGTGCTCTTAGTGGTGGATGGTGGTAGCAGGATTTGCAGTCAGATAGCTGATTCCCAGGGCCACGATGTGGACACTCCTGCTGTGGCCAGTTTGTCGATAGAAAGCCCGGGCCTACACTTTTACCGACCCAAGGGATTTTTAACCTCCCACACCACATAGACATGGTATGAGAGCAACCGGCCTTTGTTGACGCTGTAAGTTATACACAGTGGTGGAAATCCAAATTGGCAGAGGTGGGGGGGGGGGACAGGGACTCGAACCACTGACCCTCAGATCAGGCATCTGACCTAGAAAAAAGTCAGACACTCTAACCACTCCGCCACAGAAAACACCACTCCAACTATAAACATGCATTGTGTACACTTTAATTTCAGAATTTACTTCACACTTCAATTTAAGCTAAACATATGTGGCGCTAGGAGTGCAATCAAGGCAGGAATGAGCCAAGCGGCACTGAAATGGAAGTCCCGGGGCAAAAGAGTGGCCCGGGGTGAATATACAGTGAAGAATAAATAATAAATAATAAATAATTAATTAAAGAGAGAAGGGGGAAACTCCGCCTCCTTTATATATATATAATAAATTATATTCTACATAAAACCACATACAACATTTGTGTAAATACCTATTTACCGGTAACACTTACGGTCGGAAGACCAGTGTTATGGCACTGACAAAAGACATATATGAATCAAATTAATTTACGCCAAAAAACAACCTAATGCTTCCACATTGACCGTTAACATTAGTACTCAGAAGACGGGTAGTCTCAAAAATATAGTGAGGCTTGTGAGTTTTTGTTTGTTTTATGTTTGTTTATTTTGTTGGGCTACATTAGTTTGACTAAGCAGTGGAGATTTCAGTCACAGACAATTGGGCTTCCTCACTCCACTGCTCCTTGCCCTATCCTACTTAAGCTAGCATTCCTCACACGTGGTATGCGGCATGCGAATGCGAATGCGAATGCGGCAAAAAATGGAAACGCATGCAAATGTATGGGGGTGCTTCCATGCCTTCGAATGCGAATGCGAATGCGAATGCGGCAACTGAATCGGTCCCTGTAGCCATCAGTGCGTCATGTGAATGCGAATGCTGTTGCATTTGTCATAGAGAACAGTGGTGAGAAACCTGACACTATATGTGGGTGTGGGTGTGGGTGTGGGTGAAAGGACCCAACCCATTCGCATGCTGCATGCCACATTCGCATTCGCATGCCACATGTAAGGAATGCTAGCTTAATGCCGAATGTCAGGCTATGTAGAGATTAGTATAATTGTTCATTTGGGTGATTCGGCCAGGTTTCGAACCTTGGGTTTTGAATCCTGCGAATTACCAAAATGGGAGGCAGACGCTCAACTCATTCGGCCATCCCGTCTGGTTGTTATTGATGTCAGGTTGTGTGTGCTAGATGTCTGAATGGCGCTCACAGAATCCTACAAAGCCTACCCTTGTATGACCACCCCTCGACGCCCGAAGACCAATACTTGGGGGCCCGGAATGGATCTCTAGTGGGCATTACATGTCATTATGCAAAGTCCGCTGGGATTACATTGATTGGTGACGGCATAGTGCCTTTGCCAACCCCATGCCACATGCCTGTATGGCTGATTAATTAACTTCATTTTAGTCCTCGCAACATCTGAGTTACAATTGCATAGTCCGATGGTTTTGAGTTTCTATCATTTTCTGAAATAATTATATTACGTTGGTCGTTTTAATCTTGAAATAACTTTGATTTTAAATGGCTAACTTTGAAGATGTGTTAAGTGTAAACATGCCAAATTAATGGTGGCATGCTTGGCAAATCTCTGACCTCATAGGCTTCAGGAGTAACAGGTTCTGTTAAATTGACTTACTGTGCCCTTCTATATAACAGCAAATATTTAATAAGTGCACAAGTATCTAAGAGGGATATGTACATTAAAAAATGTAGATAAGTGTTTTGCTTTCGACAAGTTTATGCTTTTATCAGACTATGCAACTTTAATATCAAGTTGGGCAACAACTAAATTATGACAGCTTCCACTCGTTGGCCAAATGAGTTACTCGCCTGCTTGCCATGTGGCCAGTCCGGGGTTCTATCCCTGGCCAAGTACCAACATGATTTAAAGAATTATACTTGTCACTACCCAGTAGGATAGGACAATGAGCAGTAGAATGAGGAAGACCAATTGAACGCAAATGAGATTTCCTCTGCTTATTCATCGAATGTATTGATTGATTGACTGATTGGTGGCCGTGTTAAGCCATATTGGCAGACAGGGCCATATTTACGGCTAGAAGAATGTAACACAATTGATTGATTGACTGATTGGTGGCTGTGTTAGGCCATCTTGGCAGACAGGGCCATATTTACGGCTAGACAAATGTAACACAATTGATTGATTGATTGACTGATTGGTGGCTGTGTTAAGCCATGTTGGCAGACAGGGCCATATTTACGGCTAGACGAATGTAACACAATTGATTGATTGACTGATTGGTGGCTGTGCTAAGCCATGTTGGCCGGCAGGGCCATATTTATGGCTAGACGAATGTAACAACAAAAATAAAATTGTGTCTACATAATATTGCCCCACGGAGCTACTTGGCCTCCAGCACCACACTGGTAGTATTACTACGATACCTCACTGAGTCACATTACCCTAATCCTCAGCCAACTACCTCGGTCTTCTTGTATCCTACTATTTCTAGTACTAGTAGTAGTGCACAGTGTCAAGGTTTAATTTTGTACATATTTGGGTTGACTTGGCTGGAGATTTTACCCACGACCTGCTGTCCCTAAAGCGGGTGCTCTAACACTAAACAGCTAGTTGATCCTGTTTGCCTGCTTGGTTTACACAATTTGGGGAATGTACTGATTCGCGGTAGGGGGAGCGGGACGTAGCTCATGTGGTAGAGTGTGAACCTGTGATGGTGTGGGTCATTGGATCGATCCTGCTCAGTGGACCCATGTGCAGTTTGAGCTATTTTCCATTCCAACCAGTGATCCACAACTGGTTCATCAAAGCTGTGGTATGTGTTATCCTGTTTGTGGGAAAGTGCATATAAAAGACCCATTGCTGCTTATCGGAAAGAGTAGCCTATGTGGTGGCAGCGGGTCTCCTCCAAAAGAAATATTTCAGAATGACCATATGTTTGACATCCAACAGCCGATGATAAAAATCAATACGCTCTCGAGACATTGTTAAATAAAACAAACTTTCTTTCTTTTGGATTCGCGGTAGCGCTATTTTATTCGCTTTCCCAGCATAGCAACCAATAGGAATATAGCAACCAGCTGACCACCTCTTTTCATGCACACACTGTGCGTGGGAGATCGAACCCAAGCAGCTAATTAACATCTATTAAAATTGCATAGTCCGATTGCTGTTGAATTTTGGCCTTATTATTTTTTTTTGATGGAGGTGGATCAGCATAATCTACGTCTAATTATTAGTCAGGAGTAACTTGATGAAAAATTACAAATTTTGGAGCATTTGGTAATCAAACCAGGGTTCTGTCTGCTGCTCGGGACGTCTAACTACAATATAATCAGCCATTGATGCCAAGTTAGGCCTACCTACCTATCCTTTTTAGGATGGATATATATAAAAGCAAATGTTGGCGAGTTCGAAAATGTTGCGGTTTCATGGGCTTATGTAACATTAATTATCAGTTCCAGACGACACGGACGCTAAGAACACCCACGCACAGACACACTCACACACACACACACGCACGCACACACACACCCACACACTCACACCCACCCACACACACACACACACATCATACGCGCCGCATTGGCGCGATCTTAGCCGATCGTTGGGTGGTTCTTCCATCGTCCACCAGGGCGGGAGCACTGTCGGCACGTGATGGCTGGTTCCCGGCGGGATGCAGCAGACAAACAGGAGTAAGGCAAGCGGGTGGGCAGGGAGCCAGAGCAGGGGGACCAGCGGCGGTGATTCAACAGTTTCGTGGGAGTCCGCGGAGCAGCGGCAGTGATTCAACAGTTTCGCGGTCAGGCTGGGTGAACGCCGGCCAGTAGACAGACGTTGGCGGCCGAGGGGACGGTGCACCACTAGCGCCACCACCACCACCACCACCACAGTCACCACCACCACCACCACCACAGTCACCACCAACACCACCACCACGGGGAGGAACTAGTATACGCATACCACCACCAACGTCCGCATCCATAAATCACAACAAACACAACCGTTTTGTGTGGGATTAGCCTACACTCACTGCGTTGGATGATTTCGCCGGGACCGCTCCGCGGGTTGTTCTCGACATAACTTACTCGCGGCCTCATCCAAAGTACGAAGGAAAGTGGTGGGCGGGGGTAAGTTTGTTTTCTAAAGTTGCCAGCCCAGCCGCCTACATTTGGGGAGGAGGAGTTGGGCCGGTTTGAACTGTGAGGAAGGAAAGGAGTACGGCTTGCCCTCGTTGGAACGTCATCGACATCGGGCAGACAGCGTGTCAGCGACAAACTAAGAGACCAGAGGCACACACTAGTCTACACTTAGAAGTTGGGTCGGTACAAAACTTCACGGCTGCAAAGACGATTCAGAAGAGTAAGTAAATCACCATGTAGTGAAATGTTTACCATACAGTTAATATATGCCCAGCGTGGCTGTGGGTGTGCGCGTGTTGGTGGGTGGGTGTGAGTGTAGGGAAGTGGGGTGTGTGTAGGGAGGGAAGTGGGTGGGTATGTATCATTGTTCATTGTATGAGTTGCCTGTTTGTTTGTTGGGGGCTTTGCGTGCTGGCAACATCTAAGGTCATGCACCGACTTGTGACCGTGCACACGTATCGTATGCCGGTGTCAGGGTATGGTGACTTTGTAGTGCTGCTCCATTTGGATACCAGGCCGCTGGCGTTCTCTGTGGCGGAGTGGTTAGAGTGTCTGACTTTTTTCTAGGTCCGACTCCTAATCTGAGGGTTGGCGGTTCGATTCCCCGTGCCCCCAACTCTGCCAATTTGGATTTCCACCGCTGTGTATAACTTACAGCGTCATCAAAGGCCGGTTGCTCTCATACCATGTCTATGTGGTGTGGGAGGTTAAAAATCCCTTGGGTCGGTAAAAGTGTAGGCTCGGGCTTTCTATCGACCAGCAGTGGAGTGGGGAAGACCAGTCGTCTGTGACTGGGATTTCCCCTGC